>OX101757.1:9676370-9924811 GCA_944452675.1 Tachina lurida | reverse complement strand
GTCAGAAAAATGTTTAGCACTTTTGGAAAATCTCCTCTCCTGCCTACAGTTATGTGTAGGATATCAAAAGTTTCTTACAGGTTAAGGAGACCATACACTACAACAGCATGCATGCGCAATCAAGTGCTTGTGGCAGCGGTTGGTTCGTGTATGGGCATTTTGTGTGATTGTACGTTTTGCTGTAGTGATTGATGTCAAACAGAGTTTGATATTTTGCTGATGGTACCAGCTTGCTGGTATTGTGTATGGTGAAATAAGCTCAGTTGAGTAAAGTTATCAAGAAGTAAATATGCATTTAAAAATCGTAAAAAACTGTGTCACTATTTATAACCTCCCTTCTTGAATTTTTTTTTTTAAGTGAATATTGTACCAGCTTGCTGGTATGTTATGTGGTTCGAACATGATTGCTCAATAGCTTGATTGCGCGTGCATGCTGTTGTAGTGTATGGGCCGCTTTACTTACAACAAGTTTATTTATAATAAAAAACCAAAAAATTTACAAAAACGAGAGTGCAATTTTTTTGCCACATCCAAAAATTAGATTTTTTGCAAAAAAAATGCTAATTTTCGACCAATGCTGTATGTAGGGTGCACCATCAAAACTCTCTAAACTTTAATTCACAGTTTTTCGTAATGCCTCTTCTCTCAGAAACAATAAAAGTTTTTATCAAATACTTAATATTTTTTTTAAATATTCCCAAAAAATTATGAATACTTTTTCCACAAAATATACTCAATTTTCTCATAATTTTCAAAACTCCAAATTGCAAAATTATTCCTTGCTACAATTTTTGAGATATCAAAAAATTTTTTTTGTCATATGAATTGTAATGAAGTTTCCTTTCAAAAACAATAAAACCAACTGATTTTTGCTTAATAGTTAAGAAGTTATGTACTAACAATTAAAAAAAGTCAGGGCCAAAAATTGAATTTTTTTTTTCAAGTCAAATAACTTGGAAATTGTAAAGCTACGGTCACACTTGACAAACATTTGCCCAAAAAAGCGTAACCAGTAAATACTAATGCAAAATTTTTTGTTTTAGACATGTGTTTATTGCGTTAATTAGTTTCGTATTTAACAAATAGACAAAGTTATAGAATACAATATTATTGGACACTATTTTGAACTTAATAAACACGTGTCTGAATCAGAATATTTCTCATTAGTATCTACTGGTTACGTTTTTTTGGGCAAATGTTTGTCAAGTGTGCCCGTACCTTTAGAGATAAAATAGTGCTCTGCGCATGTTTTATTTTTATTTCTTAACGCTTTATATCGGTCTATATTTAGAAAAGTTACAAGCTCCGAAAGAATTTCGACACCCGCAGTCTCCCACTTTGAAGCTCTTTGGAACGACCCTGTCTTATACCAGGGTACCTCTAAGTATAATGTATCAAAAGTTTAGCACTTCTTCTTTCCAAAACAGTTAGTTTCATCGAAAACGGTTCACTAGTTCAAAAGTTGCGGACTTTTTACCACTTTTTATTTATTTCACGCCACTGTGCGCTGGCAATACGTCATCTCGATTAGCTATACTTTTCATGAATTCAAATGCCAAAGCGTTGGCTCACAATATGGAGGATCTGGTTCTTGTTCAAGTTATAAGTTTTACTTTGAGATTAAGTTTTTTTTGAAGATGGAACTGGTGCTGCAGTCGCTCAATCAGTCTACGAATATTTGCTTAAAATAATATGCTGAATTCGTTAGAAATGATATGTTTTGATACAACTGCTGTAACTACTGGCCCTCAAAGTGGTGCTGGAGCTTTATTGGAACGCAAACTGGAAGGCAGCTTATTGTGGTTACCATGTCGTCACCATATTGCAGAAATTCTCATAAGAGTTGTGTTTTTTTTTTTATTAATTTCGGAATACCAGTGGCCCAGAGGTAGCGATTTTTGAACGTTGTGCACGGGAATGGAGCACACTTAGTTCAAAGGGTTAGAGCACTTGTATGGAAGATGAACAAGTTTTGAGTGTCATATCTGTCGACGCGAAACAAGCAAGCACGTTTGTCTTGAATATTTAGCTAAAGTCCACATTCGGCATGATTATAGAGAACTCCTACAACTTGCATTTATTTCTCTTGGTGGTAGCATTGTCAATTTCACATTTCGTGCACCTAGAGTGACATCTCATGCAACATTCATGTCCAAGGCTATCTATTGTCTAAAAATTTATATTTTTCTCGCACACTTTAAAATGTCTGCGAGTCAGTTGAATGGAATTCGTAACATGAGTAAGGAAGCCGCTATATTCCACACTGGTTCAGAACTGGAAATGCAGTTGGAGCGCCAAATAGAGATATGCAACTGATAAAGGGGATTATTGGCTATTTTGATAAAAAAAATTTTTCAGGGCTATTGGAAAAAATTCGGGAGCATCTGTGGTATTTATCAGAATAAGCAGTTGCTCTTGCGTTTTTTTTCACATGTAGACTTAGAAATAAAGGAAATAGAGTCCGATAAAGACAATCATATCGGTGATGATGTTGATATGTTCCCTTCTAAAAAGTGCATGCAAGCGTTGATGAATTATAATTATAATCACATCCAAGAATTTAAACTCTTTTGTAACTACCAAAACAAATTATTTTTTTCTCGTTTGGAAATTTCTATGGGTTTCTTACGCTTTGATCCGTCAAATTGATTAAGAGCGAAGCATTTTGTAAAGGGAAACAGATCGCCAAATGCATTACTATTTTGAATGATGCCGCCGAAAGAAAAGTCAAGCTAATAAATGACTTTAACAGATGCTTAACACACAACGAAGCTGACAAACAGTACTTGTTACACATTGTAGAGGACTACCGTAAGGACTTTCCAGCCTATCTCTCTAATCTTCATTAATTTAAAAAAAATATTAAATATTAAATAAAAATTTAATTAAATTTATTAAATAAAAATCAAAGAAAATACATTATACGAGTATTTATAATATTTTTATTAAAAAAATTGATAAGATGAAAAAAGAGTATCGGTGGTTTTTGAACATTTTGACCTTTGACCTCATTTTGGCTCGATCTGCCTGAAAGTTTGCTATATCAATTTGGGCATTGAATCGCATATTTTCATCGCTAGCCACATTCAAAATTTAAAAAAAAAAAGTTTTTAACGCCAGGTCGCACAGTGAGACAACACCGGCATTAAATACAAGGAGTCATTGTAGAGCTTTGAAATTTTGCACAGGTTATTTTTGAGACAATTCCAGTTAAAAAAAATAAATAAAGAAAATTCAATTCAACCTTCAAATTTGATATTTACTGTAATGTTGCATGCAAAAATTACAATAACACTCCCACTATTACGCCTACCTCCCATTGAAATGCAATAAAAAAGAACAATTTTTTTTCATTCTATCAATAATTTTTTAACATCATCATGGTATTCTAATTTTTTTAATTTAATTCTCATTCTAAATGAATTAATATAAGGATCTGATGATATTTGCAAATATGTAGTGCATTACATCTTCATTCGTAGGAATACGTGAATTTTTACGAGAATGGAATAGCCTACAGTTTCTATACTCCTTATTCATTGCTTCTTGCGCTTCTTCGGATAACATGCCTGTAGCAAAAAAAAAGTTAATATTAAATAAAATTTTAAAAAATACTTTCAAAAATAAAAATTGCAAGCAAACCTATTGGCATTGAGGCTATATGCCTCAGATACCATTTTGCTGCCGTGAATGAGAACTTTATGGACAGTGATAGGCAAATACCAGCCATAGAGCTCTACATACAATTTTGCAGCGTCCATGCAATACGTATGGATTTTACCAACATTATATTTTTACTAGTATTTATAGTATTTAATATAATTTAAAGCGGTGAATTAAGTCTACATTTACACCAGTTATGTCAGCGGTTATTTCTGGATTTTCAAAAAATCTTCTAGAGACATTACCATCATTGGTTGTTCCCATGCCTTGTTTCACCACATCGACTTTTAAACTCAGAACTAATTTGAATTTTTTTTTATTTCTGTTTTAACAGCTTCTTTTTGTTCTTTTGTGTCTTTATTTGTCCTCCACCCTTTAAAACTTTTATTATAACTGATATGTAATATACATTCCATGAATTTTATTCGAGCATGTAGCGACGAAATTCCAAATTTCAATGCTTCAGCTGAATTTGTTCTCAAGATAACTGCATCCAAATTATTCATTTCAGTAGGTTTTGCTCCATATATGAAACAAACAGCTATCGAGAAATTCTTACTGACTGTTGCACAAAATAAAATATCAATATGTTAGAGAAATGCTAATCTCTTATCAAAAGAGATCATTACTTAACCCAATAAATAATGCAACAACTAAATTCAATATATGTATATTATACATATGTTATATTATATATTATATTATATATTATATTATATATATTATATTATATATTATATAACAATTAAACTAACCACATTAGAAAGTGAGCATAACACAACTTAGATAAGAACAACAGCTTGCACTTAAATTAAAAATTATGCAACTATCTAACCCAAAGTCAATGACCTTCAAAAAAATTTTCAATCAAAGGTTAAATGTAAATAAAATAATAATAAACAATAAAAAAATAATTAATAATTAATTAATAATTAATAATTAAAAAAAATAAAAGTAAAAAGTTGTAAACATGCTATTGCATGCTAACATACGTATAGCGACAGAATGTGCGCGTTGTAGTATTTTGTATGTTTAAATTACTTTTGCAAACTTTTGCTATATGTCCTTTACTTCAAATGAAAGCTGAGACTTCAGTCTTTCATTTGATATAAGTCTGCACCTAGGGCGAGGGGCTGCTCTATATTTCCTAGTCCATTGAAAATGCAAAATGTTAAATTTTTACACCACAATTCTGTTTTAAGAAATTTTTTGTTTGTGTGTTTTTTTTTTAATTTCTTTTTTCATCTACTCATTCTACAACAACTAAATTAATTAAAAAATACTTTAAAGTTATATTTATTATGTATTTTTTTATTAATAAGCTTTTGAATATTACATATTGAACTAAGATATTTCAAGCGCGTTGGCATACCTCAACTTTGACTTGCTCTAGACCAAAAAGTAATGAAGTTATGAGGCTGACATTTCAGGGAATTGTTACTCATATATCTGTTAATATACTGTGAAAATTTCATCCAAAGTGGACGACACGCCAAAAACCATTTTTTGCCGCGGTTACTATAGGGCTGTCTCACTGTGGGTCGTACGTACAGAACATGCGTTAGTGTGCGTGTGCGCTCTAGACTTCTGTCAAAAAAAGTTGATATAGTGTTTTTTCACACAACAAGTTATATACAAAAGTTTTTGCCGCGTTTGTGCAGAAAGTTGGTAAGCTTTCAACTTTTTAACGCGTTGTGTTATATTGACAGCTAAACAGCTGACAATAAAAAAAATTTAAAAAATATTAGAATCCTGGAGTAAAAACTTATTGAAGATATTAAAAAATATTCAGTACTGCATAAAAAAGTAATTGGAAGTTTTCCAAGTCCATTTTTGAATGTACAAATAAGTAAACAAGTTATTATAATAAATCAGCTATTACTGTTGAAATAATCAATTTAAATTATCACTGTACCCTCTTGTTGTTAAATCTCTCTTTATTTTTTATTCACTTTATGTTGTAGTAATTGTAAGGCTTAGGTTTCATCTGTCATTTCATGTGTTGTCATTTTGTGGTGCCATTTTCACATGTGTGCAATGCCGATCCCATCAAGTTTTTCAATAACACACAACTTTGTTGTGTCATTGTGACAGGAAAGTGTCCCATCCCTAAATAATGGCAGTACGGCAACATTGTCTACAATCAAGAACTAATTTTGATATAATTTTCGTTTAAGCAATTGTGAGACTTGGTTTTTCGTATTGTTTGTTAATTAATGTTCATACAAATGGATAAATTATTCAATTGACTAGCGCCACCGTATGTTTAGCAATAATAGGGAAAAAACCGGCAAAGAAAGTCGTGTAAAGACCAGGGCTTAATATGTGTACCACCAAAGCATTCTATTGTGTCTGTATTCCAGTTTAAAGAAGCTGTATTCAAGTTGGTTTAAAAGTTTCGTGTGCATAAAGCCCTAATTCCACCGAAATTTCTGCCCATGCAATTTCCTTTGCATGTATCGTTTCAAGAACTTTTTGAGTGTTGGCCGTCAAACAACAACGAATGCGTACAGCTAAATATAAAAAAACACGCAAAATACAAATACACGCATTAATTTTAAACCCAATACGTATAACTATAAACATCCAACAACTATGTGTATACCATATATTTTAAATTACCCGGCACAAACGACAACAACTAAAATTTATAGACTGTGTGCATATAAAAATATTCTGAATATAAAAGGATTCTGAATATTTAACCGTATACACATGCGTAATACGGAGCTATTTTATTTACACAAACACATAAAGCGTGTTTTCAAACAGCCACACATTTTCCATTCCATTTTATGTACACAAATGATTGTATCCAATGACGAATGATGAATAAATATTCCGAGTATGCCTGTATTATTTTTTTTTTACTGAATAAATATTAATATTCTGTATGTAAAAATATTCAGAATGAAAGTAGTTTCGGTTTTTGCATAAACAGAGTAGAGTAGATGCTCTTGTATGTTGGAATCGGTTCAAGTCATAGTTGTTTGAGAGCAAATATGTATGCGTACAAATTGTTTGTGCTTTAATTATAATTACGCGCAATTGCTAAAATTAAGACTATTTACATATGAATATTTTTTTAGTACTTATTGTCATTCTCTGGTACATAGATGATTCCACACAGACTCACTGTGGCATTTTGTAACATCGGAAGCAAAAATAAAAGTGGTAATTAGTGGAAACCATACTTTTCGTTGTGTGACATACTGTTTACGCAACTTATGTAAACAGCTGTGAGCATAAGTTGGCAGCATTGCAGACCCAAAACGAAAATGTCAGCGTGTTGACATTTTAACTATTTTTTTCTGGACTTTACTGGATTGTGTTCGCGTACAGAAAATCCATTAAATGAGAGGGTGAATTGAGAGAGAAAAATTACAGTTCATTTATTGAGTAAATGCAAGTTTTTACTGGACAAAGTTTCACCAGTAAAATCCAGTACAAGGAAATCATATGTTTTTTTATATAAACAAACAAAAGCAAAGGGAAACAAAAATATTTAGTTTTTGATGAAATTTTTAAAATAACAAAAAATAAATGTTTTAAACATTATAACATTTATTTAAGTTTTTTTTACTATATATTAATTTATAGTATCTTAAAAAAAATTAACTAACAATAAGTAATCAAATCTTAGGTCTAGATATAATTAATGGGCCCGACCAATGCCGAACACAAATTTAGTGATAGTAATTATTAATACAAGAATTTCATCCGCGGTATTGCGTATTAGATCCTTACTATCCATCCCCTTTTTTTAAGCGGATGTGTCGACAAAAGTTCAAGATATTATGATCTAGGGGATAAGGATGAGATTCACGTGAAATTAAAACGTACGGAATTTTAATAGAATTGTTGGAAATATGTATTAATTTATAACAACAATACCATGGCAATTCTGAACGATTTAATTTCACGTGTAATGGATAATATATCCCATTGTTTTTAAATGTGAATAAAGTGAATATATTATAATAGTGAATTTTTAGTTTATACATATCATCGGGTAATTAGAAATGAAGTTATTTTTCGATTGCATATAAATAATGTGTCCTTTTTTCAAATTTGCTCTCAGTTTTTCGATATCTTGAATATATCAGGATATATAAAGTTCTTTTCCCCTTTTATATTTCCCTTAATAAATATACTAATTTGACTTACTAGCAAGCAAGTGAACAATGTTGTTATGATGGGTATATGTGGCAACAAAGATTTTTTTCTATATTCTTGTGAATTGAATAGGCTAAAGTTCGTAACGCTTTTTAAGCCAAATTACATGTGATAATTATTAATGAACAAATAACATCAAAGTTTGATGTTATTTGTTCATTAATAATTATCACATGTAATTTGGCTTAAAAAGCGTTACGAACTTTAGCCTATTCAATTCATAAGAATATAGAAACAAATACAGTTCGAAAAATAATAATTAACTAAAAGATTTTTTTCTTTTTCTGTAAATCTGCTGAGGGTAAAAAGCATAGAAACTTTAAGGGGCTGACCAGCGATACATCGCTATTAGCCGCGATGTCGACAAGAAAGTTTCTATCGCTTTTTTATATTAAAAAAAACAAAATAAAAACATTTGTTTTTGCTTTCAATATAGGTATGTAAGTAAGCTATAGAAAGTTTCCTGTTGACATCGTGGACCAGGCTCGTAAGTTTAATTAAAAACATATGTATCTATCGTGTATTTTTATAGAACAAATGAAAAAAACATTCTTCATGCATTTTCTCGAAAACACATATTTGTTCCAAGTGGCTAACCAGTAACTACCCGACAATATGTATATTTTTTGTATTTAGATACATACATATCGTTCATTTACTTCAATAGTGCCACAACTAAAAAACTGGTTTTGCAGAAAACGCGTTTAAGGTTTTTAATTTACATACAACGCAATGAAAACGTGAAAAAATATTATTCTGTCACGAGGTGGTAGTACAAGCTATTTGTATGAAATTTTTACACAAGATAAAATACTAAATGCTGAATTATTTTGCATAAAAAAAACATATTTTGTGTTATGACACTATTGTATTTTGTATATTTTTTTGCATATATGTATAATTTTTATTGGCACCTTGCTGAATTAAAAATAAACAATAAACGTAAATAAAAATATACAATTTAAGAAATGTATTATTTGACACATCGTCATGAGTTTATTTTAACCCTCCGATGAGTGACAGTTCTGAACTTCACGGCCGTGTGAAAAGGTCCCTACGGACCTTTTTTGTAAATCATGTTTTTTTCATATACAAAAATTTTTTTTTATTTTATTTTTTTGTTTTTATTGTTTATAACTAAATTCTACATACAAAAATAATTTTTTCAATTTTTTAAACTTTTTTTTTGCTTGAATTTTCTTAAGACTATTATAAAAAAGTTTAAAAATTATTGTTGTTGAGCGTGTACTTCTTGTCCCCCGCCCTGTGCGACGTCCAGCATATTATAAAACATGGCCAATAGCCAACGTTGTGTTGCTCTTTTGCAGCTGTAAGTGCCTAGTATTTGATCCATGGTATCAACGCCGCATTTGTTGGCGTTGTAAGCTTATATGGCATGGGGCTTCCGCTTCTCGGTTTGCTCGTCAACGCGGCAGGTGTAGTGCATTGTGGAGACCACGATCACCACTTTATTTTTTTTCGGCACGTATGAGCATAACGCTATATCCCCTTCGTTGAACCCAAATAATGTACTATTGATGGTGCGCTTCGGGTTCTTCTTGAACTCCTGTGGAATGAATGTTTTGTTGTAGCGCACTGTACCAACATATGCGGTCTTCCTCCTCATCAAAATACGCGCCAAGTCAAGAGTGGTAAAGAAATTATCCGCGTATATAGTACGGCCAGCATCTAAATATTTTTCCACAAGATCCTGCACTACGTTCTACCCTTGGTTTATCTCCCGTTGTTGGTTTGACAGTTTTCCAGAATATATCATTCCCTTCACAGGATAATAACTCTGTGAGTCGCATAACCAGCATACTTTCAAACCATACTTAGCTGGCTTTGACGGAATATATTGTGTGAAGCGGGTGCGGCCTCTGTAGGGGAACAACTGCTCATCAACTGTTAGTGCTTCATGAGGAGTGTAAGCTGCTGCCAAGTTATGTTGCAACATTTGGCAAATATCGTCAATAGCCGCAGTTTTGCTGTTGATGAGTCGCTGTTGTCGAGTATTTCCATTGTCGAATCGAATAAGTTGCTTTATACACATGAAGCGATCGTACGACAACGCAGCTTTGTATATTGGGCAACGCGTCGCGCCCCATAATTCCATAGCTGGTTCATGGTTTGATCTTGTGAGTCCAGCATACAAAAGAATACCTACATAGGCGTCAAACTCTTTCACTGTCACTGGCTTCCACTCCTTTTTCTTCGTGGGATTCGCCAAATTCCATGCAGCTGTAACCTCCCTGCCTTTACGACTTGTTTCACGTAGCACTAAGTGTATTATTTCCTGTGTCATGATTGAACGCATTCACACAATATTTTAATTTTATACTACTAGCAATAAACCAGTTCTTAGAATTTTTTGTTTTTATCATCATCCCTAATGTCTTTCAGTTTAGGTCTTTGTGTTCAGAACAAGTAAATTATGTGTTGAAACAATAAAAAATTATAATGATGCCCAAAAACATGCATTTATTAGTGAAATTCGGTACAAGGTCCATACGGACCTATTCACACGTCCGCGTACTATTCTCACTAAAACCTCAATAACTCCTAAAGTAATGATCCGATCGGCTTTATTTTTTTTCCAAAAGATGCGCAACAAAATACTCTTGGCATACAGAGTAACTCTGCGGGGGGTTGTAGTGGCCGAAGTAGGAGTAATTTCAGTTTGAAAAGGAAAAAAGGTCCCTAGGGACCTTCTCACTCATCGGAGGGTTAATTGAAACTTATTTCCTGGTGGTGAAGCATGTCTATATGCATTTCTTCAACCACACATTTTGAACAGCCACAAACCTGATATCTTATGCACATACTTTCAACAACCATTTGAGAATTCATAAATCATAACATATTTGAAAGGCAAAAAAGTAAATTTTTAATTTGCTGCTACGAGTATAAACTATGATAGTAAACTGAACCGCTAGTTAGTTGCAGCAACTGACAGAAAGTGCTTATTTTAACCTTAATATAGAACGAAAATTTTTTAGTTGCCAATACCAAAAGTTGGTAGTAAAATCCAATTCATAATTGGGGTATTCAAATGGTACTCATAAATTAACACGTTTTAAAGTAATAACACGAAAAAATATAATGCTGTGAGCAACCCTCATAATTTACAATCATAAATATTGTACTTATTTGTATTTCGGTTTTAGCACCTTTGTACATTGCTTACTCTCCCTCTCAATTCCTTTGGTAAACTCTCACGCATTTCTACATGTAGTTATGACAAACAATAAACATAGTTGAGAAAGTCTTATTACTTTATGACCTTTTTGTTTGAGCCGCAACAACAATTTCTTTAAACTATGTTAAAATGTTAAGACATTATGACACTTAGGACACTTAAGAGACTGTTGTGAATACCCCAATTATTTCATTCGGTTGTGTTCACCAATCAGTTAATTAGTCATGACCAGGGACAAGGACTGCATGCATTTAAAAAAGGTATTTTAGGCGCCTAAAATATGACATTAAAAATGCAAAATATGCACTAAAAACAATAAAATATGCACATATTTTAACAAAATTTTTGTTCGAATTTTTTTTTTTTAAATTTACATACAACTAAATAAAGATATAAAAATACAAGCCTTTTTTTACATTAAATTTTTACACAAGATTAAATATGCTATAAAGATTTTTCTGCATTATTAACTCCAAACATGCATTTGTCTTCTTATTTATTTATTTACATTTAAAAATTTTATTATTTTTTAAATTTTCGAATAGGAAGTTCTATCTATTTATTCTTAGAAAGCTATTGTGAATTGAAAAAGGCCTGTGAATGCAATCGGCTCTAATTTGAATAATTCTTTTTATATAATGTTGTATATTTATTTAACTCAACCATTACAATGAATTGAATACTAGCTATTAGATTTGTTTTTTAAATCTGTTGTCATTTTAAAAACCATATCAAGTTTACTTTCGGCTTTAAAGCAGACAATTTCCTTTTGAAATCATCAAAATTACGATTTTCATCAAATGCGGTAGTTGTGTGTGCCTGTACAATTCTGCAATCCAATGGAAGCGAATAAATTTGCATTAATAATTTGTCAACAATATTATTTTATAAAATTTAAATTGTTGACAAAATATGATACATAACCATGTAATTATACCAAAATATGAGGCAAAAATATGCATTTATGGCAAAATTATGCAAAAATATGCATTTTAAGCAAAATATGCACTAACAAATCGATGCCGTTTTTACGCAAATTCATTGTTTCGTAAAGATACATATTTCGTTCTTGCTATTATCAGGTGTAAAGGAAAAAACATGCATTTGGATGAAATCCCTGTCCCTGGTCATGACAAAAGCATACGCTCGGTTGATGCAATCAATTTAAGAATTGTCAGAATCATATTGTTACGGAAATTGCCGTCGGGTTAATATAAGTGTTACGCAAGAGTATTCGAACAGGGCCAATATAAAGAAACATCCAGAAGTATTTAAATAAATAACTAAACGTATTCACATACAAGCACTATAGCAAACAACTATATACACATGCGTAGCACATACATACGTGATTAAACGTAAACAACCAACAACAACTACAAGCTTCTGCTTGTTATGAAGATAGACATAGCTACATGCATACATACATACATGCCTGACAATTCCAACTAAAGGCAGAAATAAAAGTAAACAACCACTTAATAAAGTATGCATATACACACGTATGTACATAGTTACCACATGAACTTAATTACGCGCTTTGTAAACAACATTGAAGATAATGAAGATTCGGTCTAGACTTTGCAAGAAAATTCTAGTGGTTGTTGTGCGAAGTATAAAAAGGGGTTGACGCATCCAACAGCAGTTCAGTCGCGATCAAAAGTTAGTTGGGAATAAATCAGTTGCGAAGAAGCTCAGTTGCTAATAAGTCTGTTGTTAATCAAGTGAGTTGACAATTAAGTTGTGCGCAGTCCGTGATTTGTGATACAACAGTGAGTTGATATTTGAGTCTGTGCTTTACAATACGTGAGTTGGAAATTGAAGAGACTATAGTACAGTCTATAGTGACAGTTGGAGTCTGCCGTGATTTGAGTTTATTGTGGAGTCCCTTGAGTAAAGAGTAAGGGAGCAGTGGAAGCTGATAAAGGTGTGTAAGTAAAGCCAGCGAGTCCTGATTAGTGTATCAACTGTGAGAGTCTGCCATAGAGTTGTTATTGATGTATCAACTGGAAGTGTCGGCAGAGTGAGTCTTGTGTGTGACGAGCAACAGAGAAAGCAGAATTGTGTCATCACTAGCGCAGCCAGTGGTCTAAGACGTGCGTATACAACAGCGAGGAAGGAGTAGTGGTAACCAGTTGAGAATATTTGAATAATCTTTGTGTTTGTATTTAAGCTCTTAAGCAAGCCACAGACCTTGCAACTGTTGGTACAACATGAGCAAGTTGTGTATAAGATTGTATAGTGTGTGGGGTCGTCGTATGAAGTTGTGTATCGGTTGTACGAAATATTAAAAAGATTTGATTTTTTGGCACGTTGTATAGACAGGTTGTAAAATTTAGGAGTGTGTTGTACAACTTCATTTCATTTTGTTCTTATTTTCGTTGTGGTCATATGAAAAACATCGCGCTCGAATTCAAATTTGCGTATAAAATGGAGAATTCAACAGAAATAAGTGATTTTATATAATTGTATGAGTTTGCGCGGAAGAATTGCTTTTGTATATGCATCGGAACTTTTGACAAAAGGTCATTGAATAATTCGTATGACACCCAGGTGTAATTTTTATAGTCCAGTGGCTCACTTTCTTTTAATATTTCCAAAAGTTTGTTATTAGAATACGTTTTTTTAATATAAATCACTCCTTTAAGCAAATTCTTTTTTTCTGTCCTTTTTTACGTTCTTCTTCTTATTTTGTCACCAAAAAAAAACCATCCATTACAATACGCGACATAACACCCGATGTCATGTTTACTCCAAAAAAAAAAATTAAGAAATGAAGTTGTACTCTAATGTTGTACACGTTGTTGTAAAGTTTGTGGGCAAAACACACAACTTGTTAATCCAACGTGTTGTACCAACGGTCGCAAGGTGTATGGCTTGCATTAGATTAGATTTGGATTAGTGTTATTTATTAATTAATAAAGATTGTATCATTCTTAACCCTAATTAGTACACTGGGGTCTTTTATTTATTGCAAATCTTCGAATCTACGGAAAAGCGTTTTTTAACAGAGAATAAAAACGTAACAATATCTTTATTACAATTATGTCCTAATGGCAATGAACATGGATTGTTTTTTGGATTAATAGAAAATTGATAGAGTGAACTGAAATATAGTTTATGCGACTGATATTTTATTGGCCTAACCATATTCCAACCAATCTTTTTTTAAATGTGTGCTGGTATAAAAATGTTAAAGTATGGAATACGAAAAAAAGACTGGTAAGGCACAGAAGAGTGTGAGAAAAATTTAAGCGCCCTAGACGCATGACATGACATGACATTATAGGGATAGAAATGCAAAGAAAGCTGCATGGGCAGAAATTTCGTTGGAATTAGGGCTTCATGTGTATGAAATTTGTTAACCAACTTTAATACTGCTTCCGTAAACTGGAATGCAGAGTACAATAGAATGCTTTGGTGGAACGCATATAAAGTCCTGGTCTTTTCCACCACTTCTGTGCCGTTTTTTAGATTTTTCTAATTTTTCTTCTTCTTATTATTGAGAAATACAAGGTGGCACTAAACAATTATATAATTTTGCGATTATCCATTTGTATAATGTATGGCTTCGTTAGTCAAATCGTATCATCTTACTTTTGAAGTTGTCGTATCGTTTAAGTCTGGATGTTAGTTAGTAAAAACGTGAGTCTGCCATCGAATGTGTCAGCTGTTATTGTGTTTCTCTTTTTGCTTTATACATGTGTGTGTACGTGTGTGTGTGTATGTATGAAGTTGACGATTGCTACGTAAAAATCTATTTTCTGTAGATTTTTAAGTTGACAACACATTTTCAATAAGCATTAACATGCTGATACACAGCAGCACGATACGATTTCAATAATTATACCTTAAATGTCGTTATGATGTAGACAATGATACCATATTGTCATTATTTGGGGATGGGACTCTTGCCTGTCACAATGACACAACAAAATTGTGTGTTATCAAAAAAATTTTTGGGAACGGCAATGCACTCATATGAAAGTGACACCACAAAATAACAACACATGAAATGCCAGATGTAAATTGAGCCTAACACAATAGTTTTTTCAACACGTAGAGTTTCAAATTAAAGCAACAATTTTACCCAGTCAATGTGGTGTGTCTTTCGAACGGCATTAAAATATCATATATGTATTATAAAAAGTGGACTTAGCAGGTTTACACTCTAAGCCGTCGATATGAAATACAGTAGGGTGTGCTTATAACATACTTGCATACTCTTGTATATGTAAGTATTATAAATACTTACATATGTATGTACATATGTACATAAGCATGTATGTACGTACAGACAAATATAAACTGGTATGCATAATCATTTGAACAAGTGGTATTTCAATTTTGTTATTGTTATTTTGACAACTTACCGAAACATTCAGATTTGCTTATTGTAAGAGTATTAATTTTAAGCTCTTTCCCTCAAGTTCTTTTTTTTTAATTTCCATTTATCTTCTATTGATGAAGAATTTTTCACCCGAAATGTTCTCACTATGAGAGTTCAGCAGTAATAACCATAGAATCCGTCCTCAATTTTACAACAAAGAAAAAAAAAACGAATAGAAAGGAAATAAAACGAAAATGATTTGAGTAAATGTTGGCTTTGATTTGATCTAACTAACGTCATCCACACTCAAGTAGACAGACAGACAAATGTATATTTGTTAGTGTAAAGTGGTTGGTTGGTTGGTTGGTTGCAGTCCTTTCAATTCCTAAGGGCTTATTAAACGCAATCCGATTTACATTTATAGTTTGCAGAAAGGTTATTGACTATGAGTTGGAAAATGATAGCATGACATTAGTACACCCGCACATATACATATGTACATATACACTATGTATTTATTTGGATGTATTCCCGCATATTCGGCCATATTTAGATATTCGTATTCGTATTCGTATTCGCCAAATTCGAATTCGACGAATACGAATATTTTGATTTAATAAATAAATGTCTTAAAAATAAAACTTTGCAATGATTTACTAAAAGAAATTAAATTGAATTAAAAGAGTAAAAAATATTATTGTAGGCAACTTAAAAACAAACAAAATAAACTTCTAGTACAATTAACATTAAAAAACTTAAAGTACTTTTATTCACCTAAAGAGGGGAATGTTTAACTTCAAAAATAAAACCTTTTTCTCCATCAAGTCTATTAGTGAAGATTTGTTTGCTCGGAACACTTCTTGGGGGGTGTAACTACGAATAAATATTGCCTAGCTATAGGTTAAAATATCCTGTACTTTTGCCTATTTAGTTTGAACCATGTTAGATGATCGTAATCAGTTGATGTCCGTTTTTCCGCCAAATAGTCTGCTATAGTTTTCGTATGATGAGAATTTTCATTAGCTTCACCGTTACTATCACTAGTGTCCATAAGCGAAGTCAACGTGTCTATTAGAGCTATGCGTTTTTTAATTTCGGGATCTTTACTTTGATCTAACCTTGTATGTTTCGAATTTTGTTTGATTAATAGCTCTTGAAGATGACTCTGTTGGGCCATCTTCAAATAAATTATAAATTTACCCTGTTAGTATGAAGTTCTTTTTCATAAAAAATTTGTCATCATTTCATTTTGCAGACGTAAATGGAACTTCAATTAAATTAAATTTCTGTAAATTTCACATATAAAATAAGATGGATTCACATGTATATTTATATTCGCATTCGCGAATATCAAAAATTGATATTCGGCACATCACTAGTACAAGTATGTATGTATATTTACCAAATGTGTGTGCTGCTAACAACATGTAACAACTTTTTAAACAGCTGTTATAATGTTTAATTGAATTTAATGCCACCAGAACCTTACAAGAACTGTTTCTTCAATTGAAAATATGTAGGTATTAACTTTAGAAGAGGGGAAGGGAATGCATTAGTCCATTTTCTGACGTAAGCAACCTATTTTGTTAAGTTCGCCTTAAGGTCAGACACATATTCTTACTACGCTTATACGCGCACTATTTGCAAATAAAAATATATGCAATTAAATTAACTCACTGTTTATACGGCACACAGTGACTTCAAATAAAAAAAGTGGTAAAAAGTCCGCAACTTTTGAACAGGTCAACGGATTTCAATGAAATAGTTTTGAAAAGAAGAAGTGTTGAACTTTTGAAGAATTATATTAGGGTAGCTCCAAATAGCCTGAAAGTTGGAAACTGCGTGTGTCGAAATTATTTCGGAGCTTGTAACTTTTGTAAATATAGACCAATTAACGTTAAGAAACAAAAATTAAACATGGTAAGAGCACCATTTTTTCGCTTACAATTTCCGAGTTATTTTGACTTGAAAAATATTTTTTTAATTTTTGATCATGACTTTTTTTAATTCTTAGTACATAACTCCTTTATTACTTGACAAAAATCGTTTAGTTTTCTTGTTTTTAAAAAAAATTTCATTACAATTCATATAAAAAAATGTAGCAAATAATAATTTTGCAATGTGGATTTTTGAAAATTATGAGAAAATTTTTTATATTTTGTGAAAAAAGTATTATTAATTTTTTCGGAATATTTTAAAGAATTATTAAGTATTTGCTAAGAACTTTGATTGTTTTTGAGAGAAGAGGTAATAAGAAGGACTGTGAAATAAATTTTAGAGCTTTTTTATGGTGCTTCCAGCATTGAACGAAAATTAGCATTTTTTTTTTTTTGCAAAAAATCTAATTTTTGGATGTGGCAAAATAAATTACACGCTCTTTTTTGTAAATTTTTTGGTCTTTTATTATTAATAAGCTTGTTGTAGGTAACTTGTAAGAAACTCTTCACATCCAGCACATACATGTACGTAGGAGAGGAGATTTTCTAAAAATGTTGAAAATTTTTTAATAATTTATGTCCCAATAAAAAAAGTTTTATAAAATTATATATTGGGAATTATTTTAATTTAGTTCAATAGTATAGACTTAGTTTTGCAAACTGAAAAAATTACTTTCATATCTTCAATACTTTTCGAAATATTTAAAATCGAATTTTGATTAAAATAAATTTTCTACATTTTTTCTTTTTGCATAAATTGTTGATCTCATTTTCTTTACTTCAAATGTTTCTTAATTTTTTCTGTGTAATCACAATAGGAGACGTAATTGTCTTTGCAGCAGTGTATGATATCTATACCTTTGCCATTATATCAGTCTTAAAATTAGACATAAATATAACACCTCAGATGAAAATTTACATGTTTTTCTGCTATTCAAACAAACCCACATTTTTATGACCTCTAGAAATATTTTTTTAATTAATTACTTTTATTTGGCTCAAATATAGAAAAATTAATATACACAGACGGTATATGAGGAGCCGCAGAACAAAAGGTGCTTGTTCGCATTTCTCGATAAATTGTTTTTTTTTGTTATTTTTATAATATTAAGGTTGAAATCTTGTAGAAACGCTCAAGTAAGCATTATTATTATTTTTTTTACAAAGTAAATGGGCTCTAAAAAATTGATGCTTAAAAAAATTTGATTTTTTAATATATTAGATCAGGTTGAACCACATTCAGTCAAAATTTTATCATGATATATGTGTATTCGCATTACACAATGTACTTTTATCTTCTGTTAACAAAACGTGATTTTTTACTTTTTTTTAACATACAGGCATGTTCTGAAAATCACATTTTTCAAATCACTAGTGATTTCAAAAGTAATAATGGTCATGCCGATATTTGTTCGCTCCTTTTTTGTAATTTTTCTATTGTATAGAGCATCAAATATAATTTTAGAAAGAAATGTTTCGTATATGATTTTAAAAACGTCTGCAGGACAATTATTACTTTTAAAATCACTAGTGATTAGAAAAATGTGATTTTCAGAACATGCCTGATAATGTGTTTTTTTACTTTTTTTTTTCTTTTTTGCAAAAGAGGTTTTTTTTCGAAATAAAAATGGAATTATCAAACATCCTTAAGATTTAATGGGGTGACTTATTACAGTTAGATGCATCTATAAATAAGTAACATACCATTTCCAGGTTCTTTCAGTTTTTTAAAGGGGCGAAAAAAATAAATCCAAAAATTTTAAATGAGCAAAAAAGCACCTTTTGTTCTTTGGCTCCTCATGTATATTCCACAATGGGTATGTTTTTACCTAATATTTGTACTGCTATTGTATCCGTTGCTTGTAAAATACATACCTATACATTTAAGTTGCAATGCTTTCAATGGTATTGTTTCAGTTAAAGCTATCATGGAGATAGCAATTAAAAATACATCGCTTTGAAAATTCATGTGGGAAAACTTAACTGATGGTCGTATAAGGTTGACCAAATGCTGAAAATAATAATTACTACATATGGTTTATGAAATAGGTAAGTGAATGCAATAAATCAATTTCTAAATTTCAGAATAAATATAAGGATTGGTTAGATATGGGATTATGAGACATTCACTTATCTTTTTTTGATAAACATTACCTTAACTTACTCATTATTTTTTTGAAATCGAGTTTTTTGTGTATTAGAATAGAAAAACATCTATCTAAGATATCGAAAAATGCAAAAATCCTGATTTAAAAAAATACCAACTTAGCCCGTTCAAATAATAAATATAGAAACAAATGAAGTTCGAATAATAATTAGAATTAACTAAAATTAATAGCCATGGGCCTGTGGCAAAAATTAAAAAAAATATATACTTAATAGTAACATACCAAAAAAGTTTGTCTTAAATAGAACACAAATAAACAAATTAACTAACATGTGCACAATTAGTAAAGAACAAACGAGAATGGCAAGACTGTTGTAAATTTAGAGATGGTAAAATTGAGATTTCTTTACAAAAAAAGCTTTCAGCAAATTGAAATACGATGAATCAAAAACAATTCACATATTTTATTTGCAAAAATGTTACGTATATAAAGCAGAAATCTACATCAGCTGACACCACACACAGTGGACCAAACACAAAAGAACGCCTTCGAAAACGGCTAGTTGTTCCGTTCAACTATTTGTTGTTAGTCAGAATATTTACAACAAACTTTGGTGTTATTTGTTCATTAATAATTATCATATGTAATTTGTAGGGTTTGGGATTTCCCGGATTTTTGCACTTCCCGGGAAACGGGAATAAAAAAATCAAGTTCCCGGGAATTCCCGGGATTCCCGGGAAAAGCTAATTTTCTAAATTAAATACATTTATTAAATGAAAGTTGGTGAAATTTCGATTGTTTTATTAATGTAAGCATTCTTTTGAAATAAAAGTTAATGAAAAAGCAGTTCTAAGACAAATTTTTAAGAATTTTTAATTGAATTTAAGCAAATGGAATAAAGTTATTACACAGCAAAAGATCATATAAAAACCAATTGACGACTGTTACCACAATTAGTAGACAATTTTCTAATAAGAAATACCTTAATTTTAATAAGAATTTGCCTTGCTTGTTTCTCATTCTTTTTGAAAAAGTTCCAGGCGGTTTCTTATCGTTAAGTACAAGCAGGTTACAGTACCATACTGCGCTGCGCCGAATTTTGAATACCCTGAGCCACAGTATGTCTAAGTGTATTTCCTTTTATTTCTCCTAAAATATTTTCTGCAGGGTTTCCATAATAGCGTCTACTTGTAATCAATTTAAGTTTCGTCAACTCAGAGTTCTTACAGCTTAAAATTTTCACCACACTTTTCAAAATTTGTTCACTAATTCGGCGAAAAATCACTTCAAGTTCGCTTAGCATCGAATTATTTACTTTAGGAAACGATTATATCATTGCAATCATTGATACTTACACAATTTATTCCACTTTTTTTAGGAGATATGGTATGACCTCAATTTAATGGAATTTTTATGAAATTTTAGACTAGATTTGAATAGCTCACATTTTTATTTTATATTAAAAAAATATGGACATTTTACTTCTTGTTTATCGGAGTCGAAAGAATTCTTTCTTTCTTACAGTTACATTTAAAACAAAAACTCAATTTAAATTTTAAGATTAAAAAATTTCCTTCGAACAAGGTATATGTAAGTGTTTAAACAGACGATGAAAAGCGTGTCAACGTTCGTGTAAATTTAGTCATACAATCATTCAAACGAACTTTTGTAATATATAAAAAAGTAATAAGTTTTTATATTAAAGTAAAATTGGATTATAAATTCTATATATTTATGAAATAACATGCACTTTTAATTTCCCGTTTTCCCGGGAAAATCTCAAAAATTTCCCGGGAATATTAGACAGACATTTCCCGGGATTTCCTGCCCGGGAATTCCCGTTTTCCAAACCCTAGTAATTTGGCTTACAAAGCAATACGAACTTTTTAGCCCGTTCAAATAATAAATATAAATTAGTCATTATTATTGTTATAAAAACTTTTTTCCTTTAATGATTTTATTTGATTTCATTTGCTCTAATACATTTTGCGTTTAATAAGGGGAACATTTAATATTTTTAATTTTGAAATCAAAACTGTTGTTGCATACTTATTTGATATTTTATGAACAAAATTTTTTCTGATTATTATTAAAAATAGAAGGAAATTGGTTTTAGGTTTTGAAAATTTTTGACTGCCATTTTTCCTGAGCCATTAAAATAGTTAAGATTAAGTTTGTAAATTCATATATTTATATACCACAGCTTAAAAACATTTATAATATTAGAAATAATTTTGTTGATTAACTACTTTTTAAAATTTTTCGATAAAGATATATTTTATAGCCGGTTCAGCGTACCACGATATCAAGTGATTTGATGAAATTACGAATGATATTAAACGTGTTCATGCTGGTACAAAATGACACTTGAGTTAATTTCGCAAGCATATGATTCGTTGCGGCATTCATTGAAGCATTATTTTTAGTTGACTAAAGACTTTTTAATATTCGAAAAAGCTTTTCACATGACATTTTTCAATACAATGGTTTTTACTCAAATATATTTTGTATTGATTTAAAAAAATATTTCTAACCAAATTGACGCATTAAAATTTTTTTGTTGCTTCTTGTAGCTGTAAATATCTTCATGCTTGGAAAAAACGGAGTTTTTCATACAAAAACAGCGTTGTCCATTGTAATTTCATATTAATTTCGTTGAAATTAAGTAAAATGAGTTAATTTGGGATATGTTAAAATGTATGAGAAATTATTTAATTTCAACTTGATTTCAGCCGAAATCATGAAATTAAATTATTTCATGGCACGCTGAACGTTGTCTTTTAGTATAGGATCAGATAAGATTTTGGATGAACACAGCTCAAATAGCACAAACATTAAAAAAAAACTCCTTTCTAATTTGTTTTAATTCTAAAATTCACTGATCCTAATATGCTCATCAGCGTATGAGATCCAAGTGAGTTCCATGAGATTGCTTTCAATTTGATCCGGTCAACTGAGCCATTGTTATATTATAACTAGTTTACATACATATATATACGTATACATATGTATGTACATTAGCTATGGCATAGTGTTATATGAGAATTCTTAGTAACGAGTAGGGTTGCCAGTTTTATTTTTCGAAAAAGGGGGACAAGTTAAAAATAATTCCAAAATCACGGGATTTTCGAAAGTTTCGCGGTAAAAATTTTTTTTTTAACAAATGTATTTATAAAAACAAATTAACATTTTGCAAACCATATAAAAATAAACACACATTTTTTTTATATCAATTAAAAATTTACGAATTTAAATATAACAGTTGGATTTGAAAATAAAACAAAATAAAAAAAATTTTAAAATATATTCATACGTTTAATTCATTGGCAAGTATTTTAACATTATTTATAGACATAAGATCGATTTACAGTACCCAGGCAAATTCGTCGTCTACTACCTATACGGCGTGAATTGAAGCACAGCCGCGAATAACGTTGTAAAAGACAATTTAAAAAAAACCAGTTTTTTCACAGATTACCATTAACATAACTCTCTTGCGTTATTCAAACATCAAACCATCCAAAACTATGCATCCTATTGCCGTCAAAATACAATTACAATCAGTGAGTCAGTGGAAAACTTTGTAAGTAACTAATAAATCATGCAAACAAAATTGTCGAAAATAATTGATAAATGTAGCAGAGATACAAAAAGAAAGGATAATGCTAGTTATTATTATTTTCGATACGCTAAAAAAATTTAAACGAAAAAAAACAATCTTGCCTTAAAATACGTTTTGTGGCTCTCCTGCAAAATTATTATTTTGTCACTTAAAACGTTATTCGCGGCTAACCTTCAATTATAGTCTTCGAATCTATTAAGATGCACTTATTCTTTATTAGTTGAAAGTTGCTGGTGTTAAATTAAAAATCATTAAATAAAACTTAAAAAAGCGGGATTTGTTAATCCCGTGCGGTACGCGTGATTTAATTAAAAAAAATCGGGACAATCCCGCGAAAATCGGTTCGAATGGCAACGCTAATAACGAGATTTCGACTTGCAAGAACTTCTTGTTTTGTGAGGTTTGGAAAAAAATGTTTGAGCCAAAAAATGGTGGCGGTTAGATGGGGCCAAAGGTCGCCTCTTCGTGCTCAAAGTTGAGGGTAAAAGCATAAAAAAAACACAAAAAATCATATAACCTAAAAGCAAAAATATTGGCTTCCCTAAGACAAAAAACTTCCTATATCAAACTTTAAGATCGGACTGTAAGTATGGAAGATATAACGAAAAAACTAAAAAGGCGACCCCTACGTTCGGCAAAAAATAAAAAATAAAAAATTGTCCTTGGAACAATACTTTATATGCGCTGCTGTACGGGGCACTTTTTTTTTGTTGCCTTATGGGCGAGACGCTCTAATGGACATATGTATGTTCTATTCGTATTTATTTACATATTTTAGTTGAGAAAAAATAATTTACGTTCGCTTAAGATTAATCCAGAAGTGGAAAATACTTTCTCACTAGTCGCGGAACTTACAGGTATATTTAGTACCTGTTTGGCAAGCTTCTGCAAAATCTTTAAATTCGTTGTATGCTACCAACATTTTAAAACATCGTATTAGTTTTCTTTCTAGCTATTATAATAATTTTCAGTTTCATTATCAACATTGCTTTTTTCTAATATAATTTCAAACTGGCTCGTTACCAATTGGTATTTTTCATCATTTCGACGAATAGCTTCTTGAATTTTATTTTTCATTTTGCTCACAAAAATTAATTATTTTTTTTTAAGCGTACATTTTCAAACAGTGGTGCCAAGTTGGCACTGTCAACAGCTGATACTATATACGAAACTTTAACCTTAAAAGTGCGATACCATGGCTGGTGCTTGCGTTTTTGAGGATACAAAAGAGGTATTAAATTTTTTTCCTGGAAATTCATGCATACATATTTTGCACGTAAAATCGTTTCGTGTTTTTCGTGTCAATGTTGCTCAACACGATACGAAACGAACACTCACGAAATCAGATTTTCTGACACGAGCACTACGTGTTGAGTCGTGCGTGTTCGTGTCACGAAAAATAAAATCACGACACGCGCCCATCTCTAGTTGGAAGTTAAAAACAAAAATTTGTTTTAGCTAGTTACATTTACTTGGAAAAATATAGTTCACATTGTCCAGCCCTGAATCGTCTTTGCGATTTTGTTGATTATCAATACTAATCTATTTCGGAAAATTTCTGACCGAAGTCTATAGCTTTTCTGGGAGCTTCGAAAAACTGATTTCCGTACTGGCGGACGGACAAACGGACATCGCCTATATGTCTTTCCTATTCATAAGGACCCAGAATATATATATATTTTATAGGTCACATGTCAATATTGTGTAGGTTACGCTGAAAACCGAAAAAAAATCGCCAAAACGAAAAAAAGTAAAACTAAAAAAAGCGTCAATACTAAAAAAATCGCCAAAACTAAAGAGTTGGTATATTATAAAATATGTATGTAGTGAGCGTGTGCGAGTCAAACTCGGACTTCAATGAATTTATTATTGATTAACCAATAATTGTGTTGTTGCTTATGACATATTTTTGGACTAAAATTTTAACTGCTTCACATACTGCTAAGAAAGTTCAACCAATTTTGTTAGACTTATCTATATTTTTTTTTAATTTAAAAAAAAAAATTTGTTACAAAAAGTCATGAAATATTTTTTGAACTGAACTTTCATATCAAGAACTTTACATTTAAATAGTTAACTATACAAAATAGTTTCTGAAGTTTCTGATTTTTTTTTCTAATTAAAGGAGATATTGATAGTTATACTTAAAATAAATGTGAAAGTTATAAGATCACATCAACAATAATGATGTTTGGTTTTTGACTTACCTCTGAATTCGAATTAAGGTTAAGTCTTTCATCTTCATAAATGTCTGGAGAGCTGGACATATTTCTTGGGTTATTGTTTGAACTGATGTCTGCCTCAAAATGTTTTCCCTTTATGTAGAAACATTCACTTGATCTGGAGCATGATGTGTTAGAGTTTGATTTTGGGGAAATTGATAAGGCTGGAGGTGGAACATTTTCTGAATTGCTGACATCTATGTTGTTCAATTTATCTATTTCTTTGGAATCTCTTAACGGGGCGGAAGTTGATCTATATGTGCTTAGCACAGACATAGCTTTAAGGTCACTTTCCGTTGAATATTTAGTTACGGCTGAGGGAGTTAAAGAAGCAAGTTCATTATCATTATCGTTATGCACAACATCTATAACGTCTTCATCGCTAGTTGCTTGTTTGTCGTTATCGTCGTCATTGTCTTCACGGCTTTCAGTGTTGTTAAGAGTAGCAAAACTCAAACGAGAGGTAGACAGCATAGTGGTATTGTTCGTAGGTTTTTCGTCTTCAGTTGTTTCAATGTCTACTAGTATATCATCATCAAGCGCATCACTATTATCTGTAGCCAACTCTTTATCATTGTTGTTGTTTGAAGATAAGCGCCGACCATCAGCTTTGTCCTCCCGTTCATTCTCATAATCGTCCTCCTCATCAGAAGAGCAAACATTTCTATACAATTTATTTTGTGAACGTTGACCAGCATCTTGTGAATCATAAGTTGGCACGTGTAGTGTTGAATATTGATGAAGAGATTTTGTTGAGGACGAGGGCGCTTCTGCCAGTTTCTTTGTCTGATGGTGTGCGACGGGTTTGAATGCTGATGTATTTATTATTTGTGATAAGTTGCGTGTAAGATTAGTGGATGCTGATGAGCTCGGCCAACTAGAGTTGGATGAATAAGTCATATTTGAATGATGATTGCCTGGATTCTGAATGTCTGATGCCGGCCCAATAGCTGCATTTATCCATGGCAATGTAAAAGCCGAATTGTTAGACTTAGGCTTTTGTTGTGTCTGGTGTTGATATTGTTGATTGTAAGTATTTTTCGCCACCTGATGTGCATGTTGCCACATATAGTCCATCATAAAAGTACGCGACAGGGCTGCAGCTGGTATTAGATGCATGTCTGTTCCTACTGAATATGAGGACTCCGTAGCTAGTCCTGCGGCTGTTGAAGCTTGAAAGTGCAGATTTAGAGGACGTACTGTACTACCAACTGCCACTGCTGTGACGCCTACAACCGCAGCAGCTGCCGTAACCGTATTAACAGAATTACTATTCTTTGGCATAGTGCTTAGTAAAGTGTCTCCGCTTACATCATCTATGCTTTGATCTCTGTTGACACTATTCGACGATATACCCGCAGAACATGAACTAGGAGATGAAGTACTAACTCCTGGCAAGGGCGAACATGAATTATTGCTGATCATTATACGTTTCCGGGTTCCCCCATTGAACATAGCTTTGACATCTTCCCATGCATAAATAACCTCCTGCGATGGCTGACCACTTAAAACCATATGGCGGCGCCATGAATTAAAATTTGCAGCATCTGGTTGAACATACTTGTCACCAGGTCCAACTCGATGTGAGTGAAATATAAACTTGTTAGGCGAAAAAAACATGCCACAGTAGTGACACTTGATACACTTTGCTCTTGACGAATTATAGCGCGAGGGCAGAAACGATCCTCTACAACCCCATGAACACTTGTGTTGAACATTAAATGCAAAATCGTCAGGTAATCGAGGTGGCGTATTATCGCCTAAAAAACTTTTACATAAACGTTCTGCTTCTCTTCTCGTTATCATACCACAACGTCTTGAGCTCACAGGCATGGCTCCCGCCCTTCTCAATATTTCCAACTGTACTGGAGTGCACTGAACGCAAGTTATTCCCAACGCAACACGTCTGTTGTGAATTTCATTGTAGCTAAATTGTTTCAGAAGAGTGTTTGATATTTGTGCCAAGCACAAACGCTCTTGGCCCTCAATATACAGTGATACAATAGGTATATTATACAGCTTAACTGTACTAACCTGCAAAAAGTAATTAACATAAAATGAAAAATGACGTGTTAGTTTTAAAAATAATTGGCATAAATATTAACAAAGGCTTAACGAGCTTTATCATACAATTTTACATTAGAAATCATGCTAGGATTTAATTGCGTCAAGTTTTAATGTCAATGTATATGGGGGAACTCGTTAACACGTTGTTAATTTTCGCTACTTATGCAAAATTCATTCATTAATTTGTTATGCATAAGGCTATAGAAATACTAAACTAATCAAAATAATCAGCTGATTTGCATAAAAATAGTTGAAGCTTAAATGAAGTTGTTACGAAAAGTTTCTCTGTAAATTAAGCTGAGTTTACATCTGGCATTTCATGTGTATCATGTGCCCAAAAAAAGCGTAGCCACTAATTATTAATGAAAAACTGTACGATTCAGTTAAACAGTTTCATACATAGCTAATAAGCAATTTTATAGAACCCAACATGATTGGAAACTGTTTAAATCACTAAATTCATGTCTGAATCAAACAGTTTTTCATTAGTAATTAGCGGTTACGCTTTTTTTGGGCACATGACACACATATAAGCCTGGCCTAAGAGTAGCATTAGAAGGTATGAAAAATATTTACTTTGAATTTTAGTAAAAGCCCAAGCACTTATTCTAAGACATATGTACATATGTATGTATGTATGCAAGTAGTGATTGCCGTTCGGTTTTAACCGAAATCGCGGTTTTAAACCCATAAAACAGAAAGCGAAAAGCGACACAAAAGCGTCGGTTTTTATGTTTTACTTTAACATTGTTATCATGTTTAAAAATACAGCAAATGTACTTTACATTGAAGACTTCTATACATTACAAAGCAGTCTGTAACAATGGCAGGTTGTTTAGATGAGGGAATGACGGACAGATCGGTGAACTCACCGTTAGGTCATTACTATAGGGATTGTAGAGTCTCGAAGGGTATGTGGCCAAAACTTGACTCAGGAAGATCCAAACTGCTACTGGACATGAATAGAAAGGCGATGCGAATCTTGTAGGATGTGCGGGGTGAAGAGGAACCAGAAACCATTGAAAATATTATCTGTCACTGCCCAAAGCTGCAACATCATAGGCTTAGATGGCTGAGCAGACGTTTCCATGAAAGCATTACTTACTTACTTATCGAGAAGTGTAAGATAGAGGACATCAGGGGCTTCATCATAGGAATTCGGTGGCTATATGAAGGATAGTAGTAGGGTCACTTCTGGCAACAAAAAGGGGGGCGGTTAAATATTACTTGGTCAATAGAAGGGAGTCACAATGGACCCAATTGTATATCCGAGTGGAGGTGCGGTATAGCACCACCCTGTCTAACCTAACCTATGACAGGTTGTTTCAAAAACTTTTAAAGTTTAAAATAACAGATATACTAAAGCGAACCATCTTAAGTTTACAAGAATTGTCGGCCTTACATTTATTTGATTCTATAAAATTGAGTGTTTAGATTCCTTTAAAGAATCATTACTGTTAATAAAAATTCATTTTTATTCACAGTAATTTTATTCAAGCTGAATGTGCTCTACAATTTCTATACCAAAAACTATATAATTTATATACAAATATAAGTCAAAAGTTGCTGGAACTCGTATCTATTAAAAAAAAATAATGAATCAACGAAAAATAGAAATATTGATGACTCGGCAAAGCATATTTCTGTGGCAATAAAAAATAATGGCTGAAGTCGAAATTTCTTGTTTTGAGATATTAAGGGTTTTGTCTAAAATATATTGTGTTTGGTTTTTATATAAAATCTTTAGCCACCGAAAAACATGCACATTTATTTATAACAAAACTGTTAATTTTATTAAAAAAAAGAACAAGTTTTATTAGTTAATCGTGTGTGTTCTGGCTTTCACATCGTTTTCACATGTTTTCTTGTGAGTTAGGATGTTAAAACATGCTACCCTGTTTAACTTGAAATTTAGAAAATAAAAATTAAGAGTGTGTGTTCTAGCATCCGAATTTAGACGAGCACAATTTAAAAATTTACGATTTCAAACTTTTAGATTTTTTCGTTTCCGATTTTGAGCAAAAAACTCGTATTCTTTTCACTTGTTAACAGTCTTGTGAAAAGAATACGAGTTTTTTGTTCAAAAGTGAAAACGAAAAAATCTAAAAGTTTGAAATCGTCCATTTTCAAATTGTTTTCTTCAAAATTCGGATGCTAAAACACATTCTATTAATTTGTATTTTCTAAATTTCAACTTAAACAGGCGTATCATGTGTTTTAACATCCGAACTCAAAAGAAAACATGTGAAAACGATGTGGAAGCCAGAACATACACGAATATTCATTGTTTTTTAGTTAAGATGTTATGAAAAAATCCATTGACAGAAAAATAAAAACTTAAGTGAACTTAAGCTACTATATTGAAATCCAAAATAAATTTTTTGATATGTAAGCATCTATACGCTAGACGGTAAAAATCTTTTTCACAATACAATCACAAATTTTGAGTAAGATCATCATTTATTTTAATTGCAATGCGTACACAACAACAACAGCAACAACTAAACGATGAACAACAGGAATTAAAAATTAAAAAGTAAAAGTAAAGGCATTTACCATAGATGGGCACTTTGCAGTACTACTAAAATTTCAGTAAAAATTATTTTTTAACCAGTAAATTTTTACTGATTACTAAAATTTTTTTCTACAACTTCTATAAAGTGCCTAAATGATTTATTATATGATGAGGTGCATTGAATTTTCAGTACATAATCAGTAATGCCCGTATTCATAATGAAATTCTACCAAGTGGTTAAATTCGTTTCATACAAAAATTAAAAAATATGAATAAAAAAAACTTTGCCACTTGCTAAAATTTTATTATGAATACGGTCCTACGATTTTACGGGTAATGCAAATTAAATTTAATTATCAGTAAAAATTTACTGCATTTTTTTAGTAATCAGTATATTTACTGCTTATTGAAATTTTTAATGCAGTACATACATATATACTGCAGTGTGCCCATTTACTAACCAAATAAGTTAAATAAAACAAACAAAAACCAGCAAATTCCTATGTATTTACAATATTGTAACGTTTGATACTTTTAATTGATTAATTAAAAAAATATACTAAAAGCATAACTACTTCCATCTTAAAAAAGATTCTTCATTACTAGATGTTTACACATCTCCCCTGTGATCGGACTCACATTGCTTTTTTGATAGTAAGTCGAGATAAGTGCTTTAGCTTAAATTGAAAAATGCGGAAAACCTGATATAAGATATTTTTTTTTAAAGGCTTAGTTAAATATAAGTTTTTTTATGAGGAATATTTTGAATGTGATGTTAGTTATTGAACTTAAGTGCTTACAAGTTTTAATGCTCAAAGATTTTAATATTAATGAAGCTACCTTAAAAAAAGATTAAGTTGAGTTAAAATGTTATAGCTTATGTATTATTTTCCAAACAGACTTCAGTTAAAATATAAATGCGTATATTTTTATTAATAATGACATTTTTTATTTCAAATTTAACTGAGTGATAGATCTTGAAAAAGAGAATAAGAATATGTAATAAAATGAAGAAGCACTTATGACAACTTAAGCCATTAGTATTTATTGCCACAGATTTTAAATCCAACAATAACACCAAATGCGGATGTTATTAATTTTGCAAAGTGTCTTTTCTTAAGGTAAATGTTACCTGAGCACACTTCTGTTCGTTTACTTTTATTCGCCAAATGTTTAACCATAGTTCTAGCTGAGTACTATGTTGCTGAAGATATCGGGAAGCCTCGTGAGGGTTTTCGTGCATACTAAGGTAGATGTGTGAATATTACTGCTCAATGGCATATCACAAGTATAAATCAAATATAAAACTGGCCCAAGTATACTCCCCTGTGGCACACCGGATGAGATTATTTCAGGCGTACTCATAAAGTCTCCTTCCACAACAGTGAACTTCAAGGCAATAATGTAACTTTCCATCAGATTTAGAATGTTTATTGGTAGGTAAGTTCTTAATTTTAAAATTAGGCCTTCATGCCACACTTTATCAAATGCCTGAGTAACGTCAATGAACAGCGCAAAGCAATACTTTTTTTCTTCAAAAGTTTTTCTTATAACTTGAATCAATCTGAGTTTGTTCAATGGTGCTATGCTGACTTCTAAATCCAAATTATCATTAGAATTGGGGACAATTTTATCATGAGTAACTTTTCAAAGAGCTTTGCCATTGTTGACAGTAAACTTATTGGCCTATATGACTCAGCTTTGGTAAGATCTTTGACCGGCTTTGGAATCATTTTAACCTTGGCAAGCTTCCAGCTGTTTGGATAATACTCCAGTCGTAAAATGGCATTAAAAATGAATAACAGGATTCTAATAGCTATACGAGGCAACTTCTTCAGCATCTGGTTACTAATTTCATCAATACCCGGAGCTTTTTTCGGGTTGAGTTCAGCAATTATTTTTTGTACATCACGTGTCTTAAATTTTATTGGTCGAGGGGGTAGCGCAACTACATTTGGCAAATCAACAGCACCAGAACATGTGTTTAGGGTAAATACGGATTTTAAATGCTCACCAAATATTTTACATTTTTCAGTATCGATTGGGTAGTATGAATAAAAAAAAGTATTTGCTTTTTACTTAAAAATTTGTTTTAAAACCCCAAATATGTGGGTGTTTTTTTTTTAACAAATTTTTAAGTAAAAAGCAAATACTTCTTTTTATTCATACTACCCATTACCAAATGTTCCTTTTTTAATAAAAGTTCCTGAATTGAATGTAAGCAAGAGAAACATGCATACTTTCAAAACCGAAAGCGACCGCTTTTAATAGTTTAAAATCAAAAAGCTCCGTTTTTTAATTTCCACGGTTCTTGGCAAACCCTAAATGCAAGTATGTGTGTCCAATTGAAATCAAAGATCAAATACTGCAAAATTATCCCATTTAAGGCCATTTCAGACTATAATACAAGTATTAATACTTTTGTTGAAAATGCAACTCTGACATGTTGAGTTGTTATTGTGTTTTGAAATTTTTTAAACAGAAATCAGATCAAGAAGGCATTTTCGCCAAAAGTATTAATACTTGTGTTATAGTCTGAGTGGCCCTTTACCAACAGTTTATTAGAAAATTCGTAAACTGTGCACCAACTAATTCTTCCGAAAATCGACGAAGATACTCTCTTCTTAAATATGCTAAATTGTAATAAACATTTTTTGTTGGAAAAATTAATCCTGTCATGTGAGTCAAAAATAATTTTTTTTTAATATTGTAAAAATACTTACCCCCAGTTTTTGACTGGCTAATCAAACTGTAATTATTTTTAAGTTTTAATTAAATACGAAATTGCGTTTTTGAGTGCATAATTAAATAATAATTAAATACCCAACCTTGTGTAATTAAATACTACTTAAGTTTTATGAACGTACCATATGTTTTTATGCGTGTATGTGTTTATTGAAAACATACACATGACATCATGTGGTCGGGTTGAAAACATCATGTGGTCGGGTTAAGAAGAATTTCGTTTAAATTTCATAAATATATAACAAATACAATACAAAGTTACATATTATGGAATAAAGTAATAGAAAAATGCATTACAATGTTCATTTGATTTCATAAAATGAGTTTCATGCAATTTTAATTTTCTACATTTTTATAACCTAACTTTTTTGTTTATGCTAAGCAGCTGTTCTTTAGAACTTTTGCAATGCTGCCGTACTTTCAACGTAATTTAATAAGAACTTTAATTAACCACAGAAAAAATGAAATCGTATTTAATTACACATTAATTTTAAATAAAAATTAGCTAATTACGTACTTAATTATTAAGTTAAAAACTGCGGGTTAATCAACAAAACTCAATGCTCTGGATCAACAACGACCCAATCAAAAACTTTACAGCATTAAATTTTGCTAAATATTTTGGTGCCAAAGTATAATGTTTTCCGTCATGAAGGATTTTTAAAATTGTATATGGTAAGGATTTTTACAACAATCGGTGATTCAAAATATTCAAAGGTGTCAGGCGAGTTCACAGATTTTGAAGAACGTCGGCATGCATAATCTCCGGAACTGCAGGTCCGATTTTAAAATTTTTTTCAACAAAATGAAGAATGGGACCTCCTAACGGACATATCTTTCACTTAAAAGCTTAAGATAAAGTCCAGTGGCGTTAAACCTATACTCAGAAAATATTAATTATCATTAATTTACATTTGAGGTACCGAATATCACTGTTTTGGTTATTTTCAAAATAATGATTCAGCATTATTAAAAAATATGCATCATACTGACTAATACAAAACAAAATCTTCGTTTCTGTTAAAGCATGTTGGTATGGAATTGTTCATAAGGCACAAAAATAAATTGTAGTTGGACACAGATAAGCCAACCCAAACATATTGCAAGATTGTTAAATATTTTGGACGTGTCTCTTTGAATCAAGAAGGCATCTAGTTTATAATTTTTTTAACCATGGTTTTATTGTAATTTCTACTGTTATTACGTTGTTTAGTTTGTTTTAATAAGAGATTGTTAAAAGTAAAATGTAATAATTTGTAGAATGAAACAATTGTTCCCCTGAGAGATCAAATAAATGGCAACAGTATGTGTACATTGAAATTCTATAGCTATTTTTTCCACTCCTGCTGCTGGCGGTGCTAACGCCAGTCTTGTTGGCTGTTACCTCTGCTACTGTTAAATGACTTTTTAGTGTTTAAGTGTTTGTGTGAGTAAAAGTTCATGTTGACTATTTGGTTAAGGCGAAGGGTGTCAAAACATTTGTACTGCTTACGCTTCAGTAGTTGCAACATTCTAAGTTGTTTTCTCTTTTTTTTTGTGGCACAAACGATAAAAAATCAATGTAATTTATAACTGGTATATAATTGAGAACGTGCGAAGATTATCGATATTGGCTTAATTTGTCAACTTTACAACAAATACATTAAACATTTCTAACTTATTTTTTAAGATTTATGTTGATTAACTTTTATTTTCTTCCGTCAGCCATTAAGGTTTTCGGTGTTGAATTTATCAAATGTAAGATTTAGTTTACAGCATTATTTTTTTATAAAACAAAAATAGTTCAGATGAATTGTTCTATTGGAAAATTTACCAAAAACACATATTTTTCAAAATATAGGTATTATAAGCAAAATGAAAAGGTTCGAATCATTTCGAGATACACGCTTAGAAAATTAACCTCTGAATCTATAGGTCTGTTCCAGATGCATAACAAAACAGTCCGAACTTGTACAAAGTAATCCAAAAGCGTTCCAGATAGCAATTTTTGTGCAATTTTGAGAGCGAATGAGAGAGTAATTTTTTTCATTTCCTGTACAAACTAGTACGAACTTTTTCTTCTGGGTAAGTTCGGACAAGAATTGAATAATCAGATGTTTTTTGTTTACATATGAAACTGAAATATTAATCAGAAAATTTGCAAATATAGAAAAAAGTTTTTACACACAGATTTATTAAAAAACAAAATGGAAGGTTTTTGAAATAAAGCTTAAGTTGTACGTACATTTGTGCTTATTTTTCCATTTCTTTAATATAAAAAAAAAATGATTTTTATGATTTTTTAAATAATTCACGTAACTTCTACTTTTTTGGAAATTTTTTTCATTTACTTTTTACAGCTGTTGCCAATGATGCAAATTTTATGTTTTAATAATGTTATGCGTTTTAAGCGACTAAAATCACTAAAATAAAATTTAATTTAAAAAGTAAGCAACACTAGTATTTCAAGATGGTCAATTATGGTTTTTTGCGTTCCAGCAATTTTGGATAACTTTTGCACATTCAGAGAGTAATTTTCTTTTTACTCTCATTAGTCCGAGCTTTAACAAAATCTTGTGGAACACACCTAATGTGTGTAACGTAAAAAGGGACTCACACTCTCCGCTCTTGCACATATGTATAATGTGAATTTTAAGGTTCAATCAGATGTGCCATAACCACAGAAAACAGCAGTTCGAACCGAAATAATGGGCAATACTGGTTTTGATATGACTCACCATAGCCATTACCATAGAAACCAATTTAATTTTGATTTGGTTATGGATATGGCATGTCTAATTTAAGCTTTAGGTACATATGTTACATATAATGTGTACAACACTTTTAAAATAGTCATTAGTTTTGTTGCCCAGGATTTGAATTTATATGAGAAAGTTACATATAACCTTCTCATCTGAAAAACTGATGCGTGTAAAACCTGACTTTATGGAATATTTTAATTTATTTTTTTTCTTATTTGTTTGGGCCGTTTTTTACCCCTCGGTAAGAAACGAAAATTTTAACCGTCCAATTCGACTATAATGGCGATTTCTTTTCTGAAGAAAATATGTTACACAATATATATGTAACATTTTTAAATGTTACCTAGAATCACTCAAAGTGCTACATATTCTGTTACTACAATCGAACAAAATTAGCTGCTTTTATTTACGACGGTTACATTTTATCATTAATGTACTTTATTAGCGATTTTTAAGGCTATTTGAGAGGTTTTCCGCACACTATTATGATTTTTAAGCACACATTGACATCACTAATTATGTCTGAAAATCCCAAAACAGTCACAATATTCAAATAAATATTCATTTATATTAATTTTTGTAATAATAATTTGTATATTTTTTATTTAAGAAAGCTTCTCTCGAAATTACAAGCATGACATGTAAAATAAAACCTTCATTACCGCAGTTGGAAAAAATGGCAGTATGTACACCTTGAAATAAAGTGAGGGTAAAATATGTAACATATTTACATGTTTTTCATGCAACATATTCAGAAAAGAAATTGAAAATTTTTTTCACAGTTGTATTTTTTGTACAAACGAACACAGAAATGTAAAACATGTAACATGTATGCAACATATTTGTCAGAAAAGAAATCGCTATAAGTCTTGGAACATGCCAAAACTCGAAATTCAAATTAAGCACCAAAACATATTTAGAGCTTAAAATACGTTTAAAGCTTAACATTTAACTATTCACGCCACTTATTTACTTCACCCTAATTTTTGAAAGTCAAAGTCCGTTCGGATGTATGCACATTAGGGATAAAATTTTTGTCATTTTTTGTAAAATGGCGCGGCTGAAGTCAAGACCTCATCAAATGCGATGGAACTAGGATTTTTTGATGGCACTCTTAAAATAATTTTTCAGATAAGCTCCGGTTATGCAAATTAAAGCGAACATTACTCTTAAAATTTAATTCATGTAACACATATTTTGTACTTTTATTTTATTAATATTGTTTTTGTTGATAAGAAAACAATATGGGTAATTCCAAAAAAAGGTCAACCAAAAAAAATTTTTTTTGCTCAAATATTAAAAAAAAAAATTTTGCTGATAATAGTAAAGTATTATTTAATTTTTTATGTAATATACAATTTTTCTACTAACAATGACCTTACGCATTAGCCCAAACGAAGAAGAACTGAGTTCTAATAACGGACGTTTTTTGAGTTGGTTTTCAGTTATACCTTAATGTCGCATAAAATCAATATTTATTATTTTTTCAACCTTAAATAAGAATTTGTTATAGTTTACTTTCTTTTGCAGTAAAGTTCAATCAACATTAGCAAAGTTACTGCGCTTAGTTCACTTGGAAAAAAAATTTTCACGTCCGCCTTGTCGCGTATTTGTACTTAACCCATTAAAAAAAAAATTCGCTGAACTATGTATATTTCTATAAGTGCACAAAAATAACTTCTCTTTTTATCGCGTCCGTTTCTCGCTGACATTTGCTTATAACTTTTGACTATATTATTCATATGAATCTTTTCATTCTTGTTTTTTGCTCAACTAAAAGTGTACGTCGCCTGCAAATTGCCCATATACAATAGTGGATGTGTATGTAAGAAAACCTTTCCTAACTTGAGAATGACTGAACCGATCGAAACCAAATTTATGGCCTTCTAAAGATTTCGTGATATAATGAACCAGTACCATTCGCAAGATTTTGAGCTTTTTCGAAAATTAAAGTTAAAAAATTTGTTCAATAAATCTTAAACTACTAAATGATTGAATCCATAATCTAATTGAAGAACAATAAATAAGAAGGAATAATAATTTTTTTTGCTTTAATTTAAATGCTTTTAAGTGTAAATTTGCGTTTTTAAATATTCTAGATGTAGTGAATGATTCTTTGCAGGCGTATAAGAGCCAAAGAAAATAGAATCCGTCATGCTAATAACTAATGTCAAATACAGGGATTATAGAGTCTAGTCTGTAATATTTGAAAAGGTGCGGCATTTGTTCAGTAATAATCCCATTATTTCCACCCTAGATATCTCCTCTTTTCCAGAGATACTCTGATATGCGGGAATCCATATTATATATATATATATATATATATATATATATATATATATATATATATATATATATATATATCTATCTACGTATATCTCCAAAATATCCATGTGAGTTTATCTAACTTTGGCATATAAGAGCTTTATGATTTCTAAAGGCTTGGATAACTTTTCCATTACCCGTAATAGTCCAGTCAAATTAGCCCAAAAAATAGGGGTACCCTTACATTAATTAACAACAAGCTGACATTTTGCAGGCACGTGGGGGATACCACTCTAATGAAACCCAAAGAAGTCCCCACTGACCCCTGTGTATAAAAAAATTTATTCAAGGTCAAAGGTCACAAAAATGGATTTTTTTTTTATATTTTGGCCAAACGGTTAGTCCTACGACAAAAATATCTTAGACGAAATTTAAAATTTTTGAGAAAAAGTCATTCTAAAGTTAGCTGGAGCTGTATTCTCCATAATATGCACAGTGCAAACGTTTCTGGTCTTATTGAGCTTCTTTTTCTTCTTCTTTATTTCTTCTTCCACAATTATCTTCTTCCTTTTTCCTCTGCATCCTCCTGAGTCGATGTAATTTGTTCTAGCAACGATACATCATCATATGTTTCTTCGTTGATGTTATATTCTTCTGTTGAAAGTTCAACGTTTGGACACGAAAAAAGTCAATTTTCTTGCAGCTGTATTTTGAACTACACCCGTACATTTGCAAAAAGTTGTATTTAGGAGCTTCTCTGCTGCAGGCAAAAGTAGAGTATGGATTGGATCCAGTAAAGTGTCAATTAGCTTCCAACTCAATTCTTTTGGATCCAGTGCATTGCGAAGCTACATTTGAACTTGGTAATACATTCGATAGAAATGTTGCTAAGTAGGCACTGATGTTTTAATAAGACAATCTAATTGAACAGACTTTTTATTTCGTGATTACTTAGAAAAGGATAAGTAACGATACTTATCAAAGCAGGTGATTTTTGCTGGAGCTCCATAGTAGAGCTGGCAAACTATCGATAGTACTATCGATAGTATCGATAGTTTTATTTCCATTAAACTATCGATAGTTTTTTCTCGATAGCGATACTATCCTTGAAAAAATTTATTACCAAATTGGCAATAAACTCGATAAAATTTAACATATTGGCTTTCTTTTATTGAAAATACATCTAAGTACATATCGTTCATTTACTTAAATAACGTCATAACTCAAAGTAATAAATTTATGGACTTAGTAATACAGACTTTGTGTGTAACGGATCAACTCTTGATAGAATAACACTTTTAAATATTTCCACTGAGTTGTATGTTGTGGAATTGATGGTTGTGGAATAGAGACGGAATATATCCTTTTGTGTGCTATCTCCTTTTTATCATCTCTTATTTTAACTAAGTTGCTTAAACAGATTCCTTAACAGCCGTGTTAGGTTAGGTTAGGTTGAAAAGAGGGAAGATTATTGGGAAGATACCCCAATATAAACCTTAACCAAACATTAACATTTTAACGTACCTTTTCACAATGTATGGTTAAAAGATAACAGAGACTTTAACTGCAAGTTTTGTATGAAAAACTGTCAGTTAAAGTTCACGTTAACTCTTAACCATACATTGTGAAAAGGGACGTAAGTCTTCACTTAACATTAACTAGAAATTAATGTTAAAGTTAGTCATTTTAAGTTACGTGTAGACCTCAAGTAAAATAATTCGATACTATCGATAGTATCGATAGTTTTCTAACAAACTATCGAAAATATCGAATGGCGTGACTATCGATAGTTTGCCAGCTCTACTCCATAGACTGAGAGAAGAAAGAGAACTCTGTGAGCGATTGGAGTAGCTGGCGTATAACTCCTGTTTTTCGAATAATTTCAAAATGTTGATGTAGTAGCATAGCCAGTAAAAGCATTTAAAATAAATCATGACATATGCTAGGAACACAACTGGGACGAACGACGAATTTTTCGGTGCGAATTTTCGTCATAAAAAATAAAACACATGTGTGCATATGAAAATGAACACAACACCGCCGTACAACGAAATTCGTCGTGCGTGACGAATTCTGAGATAGATTTATTTCTAATTTGTACGTCGACGAACGACGAAAAAACAGTTTTCTCTCTCTCACTCTCTGTCTTTGTACACACAACAACCAACTTTATCAAATATAAGAGAGGAATTCGCTGCGTAAATTCGTCGTTATTGTGCTTCAAACGACGAATTTACGCAGCGAACTCATATCGACGAATTCATCGAGGTGGACGAAATTCGTCGTTCGTCCCAATTGTGTTCCTAGCAATATACATTTAAGAAAAACCGATAAACTCTCATTTGAAAAAATTTATGAAGATTGCTGAGGCTTGCCAGGTTTCAAAAAAATAATAATTTTGTCAATTGAAGTTCGAACCCCTGTAGCTGAGTAGTAGCGATGCTTGCCTGTCAGTCCAGAGATAATGGGTTTGATTACCGCCATAGACCTTGAGTGTTTTCCGCAAACAAGCGAATCACTTCGCGGATTGTGTTTGTTAAAAAAAAATTAATAGCAACAGATCAACATCTTCACCAACGAAAACATTTACATTACATGGATTAAATCGATTGATTACAGTTTCAACAATAAGTACATCAGCAACATTGTCTTGCTTAATAATATGCAATATCGTTAACACATTTATCTTTTACCATTATAATGAGCCGAGACTTATTATGAACATTCGAAAAAATTTGTTTTTGGCTATTTGGAATATGTTGGTAAAACAGAATATTCGAGCAAGCTGCTGTCATACGGCGACCTTTTTCGGAAGCCTTAATATTTCTTGTTGAGTCCATGTAACCATCGAATACTATGATTGCAATAAGTATCTGCCATTAATAGTATACGTACACAGAAAAAACAGATTCGTTGAGACAACCGAATTTGTTGACAATCGAATTTTGGCGGTTGCACCAACTATCATAGAATTCTGGTACAACGAATGCAATTTTCTTGTGGTACCACTATATTTTAATTATAACCCTTAACCAAATAGTTGCAGCAGAAGAAAAAATTGATTAACAGTATGGAATTTGAAATAAAAGTTATTCTTGCTAGCGAAAGTATGGTTAATATAACTAAAACAATATCAAAGTTGGCTTTCCTTGCTGAAATAAAAAAAAAAACAATAAACGTAAATAAAAATACACAATTTAAGAAATTTATTATTTGACATATTGTCATAAGTTTATTTTAATTGAAATTTATTTCCTGATGGTGAAGCTTGTCTATATGCATTTCTTCAACCACACATTTTGAACAGGCACAAACCTGTTATCTTTTCCACAGACTTTCAAAAACAATTTGAGAATTCACAAATCATAATATCTTTGAAAGTCACAAAAGTTTATTTTTAATTTGCTGCTACTATGATAGCAAACTCAACCTCTAGTTAGTTGAAGCAACTGATGGAAGGTGTTTATTTTAACCTTAATACAGCCAATACCAAAAGTTGGTAGGAAAATCCAATTCATAATATTTTATTCGGTTGTGTTCACCAATCAGTTAATTAGTCATGGCAAAAGCATACGCTCGGTTTTTGCAATCAATTTAAGAATTGTAAGAATCATATCTTTATTACAATTATGCCCTTATGGCAATTTTGAATATTCCCGAATATTAATAGGAATATTTGGAACGATATTCGCGAATACGAATACGAGTACGAATATTGTATGTACTATATATATTTTATATACACTAAATTGGGGATCTATTTACGCCTGCAATATGAAATATTAAAAAAAAATGTATGTAAAAGGACTTCATACTCCTGTTAATAAAAACTACCCAAAATTTTAATGATCGTCATTAAATAATATTTGAAAATGATACAAAGCACAAATTTCTATAAAAAATTTAATATTTTTAGCCATTTATTTATTTCGTTTAAGATTTATTCATTTATTTATTTAATTTGTTTGGAAAAATATTCGTATTCGCCTAAATTTGGCGAATACGAATATGAATATCTAAAAATGGCCGAATATTCGACAATTCGAATACGAATACGAATATTCGTGCATCACTAATACATACATATGTAAGTGTGAACATGGTATTATGTAATACTACGTTTATACGCGTACTATTTGCAAATAAAATTATTTGCAAATAAATTAACTCACTGTTTATACGGCATAGCAAAAGTACACAAACTTGGTAGCACTTCTATAGAAAGCTTACTTATGTTGACAAAAAAAAAAATAGTGTAAATGCACAAAATATCAAATAATTATTTGTTTTAATTGTCATTATTTGCTTCTATCAATGTTTTTTGTTGCAATATTTGTCCATTTATTGTTTTTATTATCAAACATTTGTAAGCGTGGCAACCTCAAGCATTTTATTTGCAAATAGTGCGTTAATCGTGAATAGTTTTCTGAATTAGTAAGTCGCAATAAAAAGAATAATATGGCAACAATTTACAGTTTTATTTGCAAATAAGCCCTACGTATAAACGTAGTATAAGACAGGCTTGAACGAACCTTAATTTTTGTATCAGTTAAAAGAAAAAGTCTTAACTTATTGTTATAAAATTACGATAATAGACAATGGATTTAAAAAACTCCGTCCAATTTTCTTTTCGATATTAAAAGGAGAAATACCTTTCAGACCACTCTGGCTGCCGGAAAGTTAAGCTGTTCCGCAATTTCGGGTGAATAACAAACAAATAATGGAAGTTTATAAAATATTATAGTTACTTTTTTTCTGGATTGTTATCCTCCAGAAAATAGAACAAAACAACATGTTATGAAAATATCAAAATATCTTAATAACACTATTATGAAAATATTAAAGGGTGTAAGAAATTTTATTGGCGAGGGTAGTAAGTCTGTGCATAAGTATACATATATGCACACATATATGTATATATTTATGTAAGGATGTGCTTATTAAATTACCCTGTAGGAAGTTTCACTAATGAAACAACACTGATGCAGTGTTGGCTTTGTCACTAGTGAGTAAATCACGGTGTTCGAAAAATGTTCATACAATTTCAATTGTGTTTTTGTAGAAACTCCGATCGATATCAAATGCCGTAATTTGCCCCCAGTACTACTGTCGAATTATAATTTTTGGCGCCCAAGTCATAAATAGAATGAAACTATTTCATTAGTTCAATGAAAATGTTTCATGAATTAAATGTAATTGTTTTATTGATTTAATGAAGTTTTAACATGCCATAAATGAAGTTTATTCATTTATATAAAGAAAATTGTTTATATAATGATTGTTTCTACATTCAATTTATGTTTTTGCTCCATTCATTCAATGGTTATATTTCATTAAAGTAATGATAAGATTTTCATAAATATAATTAAACAGAAGCAGTAAATAATGAAAATTTTCTACTAAAGACATGAAATCATATACGTTCCAAGGCACTCACATAAAAAAAATTATTGTTTTTTATTAGTGTATTTTACTTCAAAAATTTTTTCTTGACATACTCACATATATACTACTTTAAAAAAAAATTATTTCCATATTTCAAAATAAGTTCATCACAGGGAATCCAGCCTTATATACATATATATATTTGTCTAAGATATAGAAAGCTGACAGCATTGACTTGTATGTTATTACTATTAATTTATTTATTTTTAAGAAAGCTAATTTCGAACAAATTATTTCTGCGCAAGCACTGCTGTGAGGTAGAGTTAGGCTAGGTTATGTTAGGCAAGGGTGGCAGTCAGAATTACAGACCCACTTAGACCGTTTTGGTCCATTGTGATACCACTGAGACTCTGGTTATGATTGAAAGACCCGGGATTCAGATAATCTTAATATCAAACTTCTTTGCCATCTCATTTAGAGATGATTGGCAGTCGAGGGCTGTTGTTTAACTTAGGAGCAGTAAATCAAGTGCTATAATAGCTGACGACTATCAGCGTATATGTTAATCAAAGTCCTTGAAGTGACATTCCTTTTCAACCAATCCGCAACTTCTTTTATAGCAAGGATCCATGCCTGGAAGACACTGCAGTTATCCGGAAATTGCTTTGCAATACAAAAACCTAAAGCCCCTGAAAAGACTCCATAGCCCAGACCTTCTTGTGTTTTGGACCCGTCCGTATAAAAATCAACACTTTTAATTCTGCCTGGAATTCTATTCATCCAAAATTCTGTGAATGGTATCCAGGTTTGATAAATACGTTCGTATAGTAGAGCAGGTTAGGTTTGCTCAATCCTTCATTCAAAAGCTTCATCGTCGATTATTCTACAGTGGCCGGTACCATTTCCGTTCCACAACGAAGAGGGATTGCTGGAGTTGTTGCTATCTCCTTCTCTACTAGGGAAGGGTGCAAGTCTTTGCACCTTGTTTAAGATATCTAAAGCCAGCCAGCCAGTTTGTAGAAATTAGCAAACTTGGGTTTGTCAAACAAATTTTTTAAATTGCCAATTTTTCAATATTTTTCATTTAAAAAAATTGGTCATAATGTTTATTATTTGATTTACTTTTTAATAATGTGTACTCAATTATGAATTCTTGAGGCTTACTATAACAAACCTAAATTCTAAAACGATATCATTGCAGTTAACGTATTGATAAGTGGTAAAAATAATATTAAAATTTATTAGAAAATTTTTAATTTACTGCAAATTAAATGTGTTTTGTGAGAAACTTTAAAAATAGGTAAAAGGTTGCAAAAGTCAGTGATAAAAAAGTCTCACAAAAACTAGCAGAAATCTTAAAAAGAGTTAATTGTTACTTTAGTCGGGCGAAGGGTAACCCTGTAAATAATATATATTGAACGATTTCATGTATACAATGTAAATATTCATTGTATGAATGAATAGTTTCATTAATATAATGCAGAACATCAAATGAAACCGTGTCATTCTCTGAAGGAATGATTTCCTTTCAGTGTGTGATAAATCCCCAACTGATTTTTGTGGCGTCAAACATCAATAAATCAGTAAAAAGAAGCGCAGCTTTGTGTAAATATTGTCTACACATCAAAAATAATATTAATGTGTAGACGCTTAGTTCGCAATATCCCAAAAAAAAATAGTCGACAAAAGTGGTGACTTGGGGACACTTAACCCCAAGCTTCCTTCAGGGTACTCATGTATCTATGTGTGTAACACATGCACACATATATACATACATACATGTTCATGTGTGTATGCATGTTTGCAATTATTAGAGTCAAGTCCCAACGGTCATAATTATTATTAATTTTATCAGATAAATTTGCTATATAAAAATGTTTTTGTCAAATCAATGGCAAGCAATAAATTATAAATAAAAAAACATACCTGATTCGTCTTTTGCGTGACAAGATTTTGAGAATTGCGGTGTTGTTGATGATGATGATTGGTATGTTGTTGGTGGTTGACTATTGGAGTTGTTGGTGATGTGGTAGGACTGAAAGTAGTCGTAGAAATATTTTCCACACTTTCTGCATTAGATATTGAACTAGTTGTTATAAGATTATTACTAGTGGGTGCTAATAATACAACACCCGTGCTTGATACTGAACAACTGGAACTGTTACCGCTAAGCAAAGGCTGATGAAGATCCATTGTTTCATTTGCTTTTGGAAATTTATTATAACATTAACTTCTATTCAAATTGTATTTGCCCTCAGCCATAGTCATTTTTTACCATAAACTTAAATTGAAAAAAACCAAAATATGCTCAACAAGTTGCCGTGGTATACATATATTTGTATTCTCAAGCTGTAATAAATTAAAAATGGCCAAGTTAATATTTCCGCATTTGTGTTTTGTATTTAAGAATACAAAAAACTTTCTGCTAAAAAAACCGAGTTTTGTTTTATAAAAAAAGTTCAAACGAATTGAGAAAGGCCTCCTCATTTGCAGTGCGTAAACTGTTTCCAAAATGAACTCGTATGTATTATCTTTATTCATTCTGAAACTAAAACTAGAGTAATCAAAATAAATAAAAATACATGATTGATTAATGAGTGATTTTCTAAACTATGATATTAAGTAAACTTCTGATTTGTGTAAATTAAGGTTTAATAGCTGCCCGAAAAGTTTTTTTATAAAGGTTTCCGAATGATCTGCGCCCAGAAACTAGCTATACCCCTCAAGAAGTTATTTCAATGTGCATACTGGATAAGTAAAACATTAATGTTAGGGAAAAGTTCAATAAGAAATGTGGAAATCAGTTAACAGTGCAGGCCAGATAAAGGGTTATATTTGTTATCTACAGTGTAATAGGAATTGCCGGCAAATTGAGCAATTTTCTTTCCAGTTTCCTGATGTTTTGGAAAGGGGTATCTCGGGAATCTGAAATAAAAATGTTGACTCCTTAAACATATATTTCAACAAGCAATCTTTGTAGTAAAGCCTCTTCGATAAAAAACAAGTGTTGATTCCGAGAGACAAAAACGTTTGAGATAAATTTTAACGAAGTTATCGCCAACTGCCTTAATAATAATAACACAAGCATTAAAGATAAAATTGCTTCCATAAATGTAAAAATGTAAGCAAAAAAAAAACTGAAAAAAACTAACATTAACTTGTTACTTTTTCAAAATTACTTGAGAAAATAGGATTTAATTACGTAAAGATTTAAGCTTTTATCTGATTATTTTTTCAGTTTTCTCACACCGTTACCTATTTGAAATTTTACCTGAATTTTGTGCACTTTAAGTGAGCACTTTAAATTTTCACGGTACTTGAACCATAAAGAGGTAAGTAAATTTTGAATATTTGCAAGAGGTAGTCTCCGTAGAAATTTACTCTTATGTACATTGGACCACCCAATGTGCCAAACGTTTTTATTTTATTCACTCCATCGGCAGTTTCTGGTAGACTGGCCATAAAAAATTAAATTAGGGCGCATCAATAAGTCCGTTTTTCCAATAAAAAGCTAGATAAATACTGTGGGGCTCTGCACCATCGATTTCAATGGTAAAAAAGTGGTTTACTGACTTTCGTTGTGGTCGCACAAGTACAAATGCCGCTGTAAGTTCTGGACTGCCAATTGAGGTCAGTACACGCAAAGAAAAAATATGGTTGAGGTAACCATAATCAAACAGCAACATACTATGATTGAATTATATGGTTACACTCAAATCATATTATTGTCAATGGAAAAGCAAAGTTTCAATAATATTATTTTCTGAGTTAATAATAATAATATTATCTACAAAAACAATTAACTTTGTTATACCTAATCTTATTACTGTAAATAAGACAACGCTATTGTTAGATGTGACTAAAATATAATTGAGACTTACCATACCATGTTCTAATATTATATTAAGATTGTTAAATACGACCATAGTATTATTTTATGTAACAATAATATTTTGTTTTTTAATCATATATTTATTGTAAAATCTTTTGCATAAAACAGCTGTGCGGTAAATGCGAAATAAAAATAAATTAATATTGTTGAAAGAAAATTTATATATGTATGTATAGAAATGTATACTTACATGTATGTGTATACACGAAATACAGACATATCTGTATAAAGACATATACATACATACATATGTACATATTATTTTTATCTATTTACCCTTTTGATTATACTTTTTTTATTTATTTAACACCACGTGTGCACTACCGATAGCTTACAAACGAAACACTGAACTGACAGAAGATGTTTCTGAAAAAGTTTTATTTTTAAACTTAACATAGTATGGTTTTGGATAACATTATATTGTTATTTACATCATATTATTTTTACACAATAATACAAACTATATTGTAGTCAAAAATTTTTAATAAAACTATATTGTTAAACTCTAACCATATCGCACTTTCTATGAATTTAATAATGTAATTATTAAATTCAAACACTACTCTGTTTATCGTAACGAAATTAATGTTTGAAATAACAATAACTAGTTTTCAACGACCACACATTTATTTCAGAGAACATAATATTTTTTCTCAACCATTTTACAACCATATCTTTTCTTTGCGTCTATACCCGAAAATGTCGAAAAAAATCCACGATATGGTGCTGGTCGATTGATGGCCAGTCTACCAGAAACTTCTGGTGGAGCGAATAAAATAAAAACTTTCGGCATTCCATAAATTTTGTGGGTGGTCTAATGTACATGCATATCGCATTGAGTATGAGACGATATTTAATTTTTATTATTTTTTTTAAGAAGTAACACTCAGGCAATGAATATCGACTACTATTACTATGTGTTACCTTCTCTAGAAAAGGGATAGTGATAGAGAAGATAGATGACGAAGGAAGATATAGAAGAAAGTTTCGTTCCTTTACCTCACTGCTTTTTGCACGTTCTTAATAAGTAGAGTGTTGCAGCGCCTCTGGTGTAAATGGGGCGTATCAAATTTTCAAAGCTGTACTAAGTAGACATTTTATTGGTTATTTTACTTTGCCTATTATTCTGCTACACAATACCGACGAAGGAGCGCGCTCTGATATTACATTAGGATTAGTATGCGCTGAAGAGTATGATACGATATTCATGGACATACATTTCCATAACTTTTACAATAATAAATTATCTTTACAGTATTAGTACTATACTGCAACTGAGATGAAGGACGAATTTTTAATTGCGAAATAAAACACATTTACGCAAATGAAAATGAACACAACACCGCCGTCGAACAAAATTCGTCGTGCGTAACGAAGTCTCCGATAGATTTAATTTCATTTTTACGCCGACGAACAACAAAAAACAATTTTCTCCCTCCCTTTGCACAAACAATAACCAACTTTGTCAATTGTAAGAGCTAAATTCGCTGAGTAAATTTCTCGTTATTGTGCTTCGAATTTACGCAGTGAGTTCTTATAGACGAATTCGTTGATGTGGACGAAATTCGTCGTTCGTGCCGGTTGTGTTCCTAACATCAGTCGTGAGCACTTGAGTTTTTTAGTTGTGCTTTTTAGGGTTCCGTACACCAAAGGTGAAAAGGAATCCTATTGTTTTCGCTACGCTGTCCGTCTGTCCGTCACAGGTATAGTTTCTACGCGGGAAAAAAATCCCGGGAATTCCCGGGAATTATTTTTTTACAAATCCCGGGAAATTTTCAACGGGAATTTTCGGGAATTTAATATATCCGTTTTTGGAATTTGCTTTTTTTACATTGCTGTTTATTGTCTTATTACTTAAAAATACAACTCTGTAACGATGCATAATATAAGCATAGAAGCAGATGTAATAGAGGTTTCCGAGGTGACTCCAACAACTTGAAGCGTTACAAAATATTTTCAACCTAAAAAGTCTTTATAGAAAATAGTATCTAGATTGGCAGATCTAGATGGAATTTCCATCCATGCTATAACTCAAAGTATATGAATTTATTTGTTTTTGTTTTGTTTTTCTAAATATTGTTGTTCGTGAAATGAACGAATAAAGTTGTTTTGTTTTTAATTTGAATGTTGTATATTTTTTCATAAAATTATATTTTTTATTGAGGTCATATAATTTAATTAAATTCATATGTTTTTGAATTTCCCGGGAATTCCCGGGAATAAAAAATTTTACGTCTCGATTCCCGGGAATTGGAAAAGTCCGGGAAATTAGAAACACTAGTCACAGGCTATTTCCTCGAGAACCATAAGAGCTACGGATCTGAAATTTGGACATGTGTAGAACCTTAGCCGGTACAGCAACAAATATATAAGAGTTAAAAATTAAAGGGTGTTCCAAAACGAGCAACGAAAAATTTTAAAATTCCATGCAATATATATACACTTGTATGTATATGCACTTGAAATTTGTAAAGTTAGTGTATTTTATACAGACTACAAAAATTAACACTAAAATATCAAAAAATCTAAATTATAGGGTGTTCTATCAGTTAATGTAATTTTGACAACTTGCTGTATCTTGGAAACCGACATGCCAAACTCTTGAAATTTTCAAAAACGGTAAAACTAAAAAATCCAAAAATTATAAAGTCGCCAAAAAGAAAAAAATATCGCCAAAATGAAAAAAAAACGCCAAAAACTGAAAAAAACCCCAAAACGAAAAAAAAAACGAATAACACAAAAAAAATCGTTTCAGGTGAAAAAACCCAAAAAACTCCATATTAAAAAAATACGCAAAACAGCATACGGAACCCTTCGTGCGCGAGTCAAAGTCGCACTTTACTGAATTTATTTAATTTAATGCCTACAAAGCAGAAAAGAACGTAGCAAATCAGATTAGATTAACAGCAGAAAGTGGAGATTATAGAAAAATAGTCCGAGCTGTTCACGGATAACGCTTGGCTTTGGATTGTGGTGTATCTTAAATCCATTTAAAAATTTAAAGAAAAAATGTCATGATCTTCTCTGGGCTGTGACGGACACATGAAAATGCATACAAGAAAACAATACTGGCTAGAATATCGTTAGCTTAGAGTGTAAACTTGCTAACTCACTTCAAGCCAATTTTACAGGACAGACATAATACTGCTAAAATTTCCTATACATAGCGTGGGGAATTAGCCAAATATATTTACACCCGTATTTAGAAAAATTATTAAGGCTTTATAAAGGTTTTTTAACACAAATTTTCATAAAAAATTTTTCTTAAAAAGCCTTTATAACGCCTTAACATAAATAAATAAGGCTGTTAGTTTTTACGACATATAGACTTTCAAATTTAATATATATTTCCAGTCGACGCGGCATTATTTTTTCTTTCCTACGGCATTGAAGTGTCATATGTTATAATAAGTGGATTTAGCAGGTTTATACTCTAAGAGCCTATTTCGCCAACTTATTTAAATATCAATTCATAATTAAAAGTAATTTTTCATACAAAAATTAATGAAAATCGATATTTATATATGAACTGATATCTGTGGCAATAAATAATAATGGCATAAGTTGACATATTCTTATTCTCCTCTTCAAAATCTATCACTCAGCTAAATTTCAATTACAAAATGTCATTATTAATTAAACTATATGCATTTATATTTTAACTTAAGTCTTCTTGGAAAATAATACATAAGCCATAACATATTAACTCAACTCAATCTTTTTTTAAGGTAGCCACATAAATATTTAAATGTTTGATCATTAAAACTTGTATACACTTAAGTTAAATAACTACCAGCAAATTCAAAATATTCCTCATAAGAAAAACTTATATTTAACCAAGTTTTTAAAAAAATTATCTTCCCTCAGGTTTTCCTCATTTTTTCAATTTAACCTAAGGCAATTATCTCGACTTACTATCAAATTTATTTTGCCTTTCAATATAGTAGCTTAAGTTCACTTTAGTTTTTATTTTTCTGCTAATGGATTTTTTTATAACATCTTAACTAAAAAACAACGAATATTAACTACTAAAACGTCTTTTTTCATAAAATTAACAGTTTTGTTCTAAATAAATGTGCAACTTTTGCGATGGGTAAAACTTTTATATAAAAACTAGAGTTTTTCTTTTCCCGGACTTTTTCATTTCCCGGGAAAGCGGGAAAGATTTTTCGGTTTCCCGGGAAATCCCGGGAATTCCCGCCCAGTACAAAACAATACAAAATATTTATAAATTTAATTTATTTCAACAAAAACAAATTATAATTCATGAGATCGATTAAATTATAACGTTTTATACACACATTATTCAAAACATAATACCGTTTCCGTTCTTTATATAATAATACATAGATACCAATATTATAAAAAAGAAATTATACGAGTATTATTAAAAAAAATATTACAAAATATCCCCCTTATGAAAAAACCATTGTTAAACTTAAAATTGGTTTAACAAACGAATTTTGTATGGCAAAACCAGTTTTAACGCATGCTTTAACGTTAACAATCGTTTATGCATAAGGGCATATTTCTTTGAAAATAGGACTTTAGTACAGAATAAGCTGTTAATGCTGTTAACCGTACTATTTACCAAAGATAATCTGTAATTATTTGTAATTTTCTTTTATTTCCTTGCTCATTTCTGTATTTTACTTTTATGAATTGTTGTAGAATTAAATTTTGATAGTCGCGTTCTGCTTTTTCCAAATAAAGGCATCAAAGTCTCAGAATGCATGTGTACCAGATGTAAACTCGGCCTTAGTTGTTGTAAAGCTTTAGCTATTGTGATATTGCCATCACCTTATTATTGCACCATCGCATTAATAAAGTGAATAACGTCACTCATCAAGGAATGTGTACATACAAATTAAGTTGCCATAGCAAGATCAAAAAATCCCGGGAATTCCCGCACAAATTTCCCGGGATTTCTTTCCCGGAAAATGTGCGGGATCCCGGGAAATTCTTCCCGTATGAAAAACACTAATAAAAACAAAACACAATCTATTTTAGATAAAACCCTTACTATCTCAAAACACTTAATTTCGACTTAAGCCATTATTATTTATTGCCACAGATATATAAATAGAGTTGGAGAAATTAGAACTAAGTCGACCATATACTGAGGTTGAGGTAAGTTTATATAAACGGTTCATCATATTGCTCTCTGGAAAACAATTTAATGCCAGTTATGGATGTCAGTCAACTCTTAAGAAAATTCGCCATCTTAAAATTCGTGAAGAAATCCTTCCAAGCGAAAAGCGGGATGCAACATTTTTCATCAATAATTTACGTGGAAAATTTACGAAATGGACATCTCCATTGCGCAACTATATAACGCAAAATAATATCAGATATTTTAACGTCTTTTATAATATAAAAAATTTGTCACAGCAAGTAGAAAAAAAAATCCATTTTTATTATTGTATTTTTTCAATTTGAAAACCGTTTATAAAAATTTATATACATATATAGTCCGAAAAAGTGACATTTGTGACATTTCGGTCAACTTTTTCGAAGTTCTACGTATTTTTTATTTCGAGACAATAATTAACAATAACTTTATCACCCAATAACCCAACAAATGTAAATCATACAAAAAGAAATGTTTTGCATATGTATGTAGTATATACTAGAAGTATCATTAAGCCAAATATCAAGGAATTTGGGTAAAAAATTTTTTCTTGTCGGCTTCACAAATAATGCCTCACTCATAGTATATTCCGTATTCATGGTTATTATTGTATCCTGATTTATATTCATTAAATAAACAAAAAGACAATTATGCCGCGTAACATTTTTAATTTATTTTCAACTTTGTTTGCATATTTATAATTGCAAATTATGTCGAAAATATACAACTTGAATGCAGTGGGTAAACAAGAAAAAAAATCTAATTGTGATGGAGAAAGGAACTATGTATGTTTAAAATTACATTAAATAAGAATAAAATTCTGTTGCAACACACCAGTCGCGGATTCAGGGAGGGGGAAAATTATATAATTTTTTCCAGCAGAAATATTTGTTCCTTTGCGATTTTTATTTATCGAGCAGATATAATTATGGCGCAGAAAGGAAAAAGTGCTTAATTCGACATAAACTGATTTTGAGTCAATAGTACCTCCGTACTTTTAAAAGTACCTCTGGTCAAAATCTCAATTAATTTGTATGATTTTTCAGGAAGTTATAGTACTTTGACCTGCGACTTCTCTCTTTTAGACTTATAATCTCATTTGGAACAATAGCTTAATTTAAGTTATATTTTGGTATACTCCAACTTAAATGTATTATTTGCATTGTGTAGAACGATGTTTGCTTAAAAATATGAAAGTTAACAGAGAATTTCAGAATTGAACTGTAAAAGAAAAAAAATCTGAAAATCGACTTGATTAAAAGTGCTATCCTGCAAAACAGTCAAATATGACTTTAGCACTTTTTCCTTATTGCCACAGAATTATCATGCATACATATGTGACAGCGCATAGAGAAAGGGACCTAAGGGTAAAAAAATAAATTTTCACCTTTTTTTTATGTGCACAACATCTGAGCATCGAATGAGGCCGATCTCATGCCCCAAAAGTGTTCCCTCCCAGAGATATGCGCGTTTTATGCAATTGAAGTCGACGATTCTAAGGTTATGTGAAAAAATGTTCGTACTAACGGTGATATTCACGATTTTAAAGAATTATAAATAAGTATTTATTATAATTCACAATTAATAATTTCAGAAAATAAAACTGGATTCGCAAAAACGCGAGCAAAATTGATATCAAACTCATGGAAACAGCGCGCTAGGTAGAAAACAGTAAAAACCAACTACACAAAACAAGAGGTAGGGACGACCTACGCGCGTTTTCAAGGTTGACCAACACGTTCCTGACGTCATGAGATGTGTCGCTTTCAAATGAGACCAATACCAACACGCTCAGTGATGGTACACCAAAGAACACGTATTTAAATCTTTAAGATGGCTCTCCTGAACAAAACCGGTTTTTACCCTTAGGTCCCTTTCTATTTTGCGCGTCACATATTGTGATTTTTGATTTTTTGAGCAGAGATAATTGTTATTTTTTTTTTATTTTATCATGCAGAAATAAAAATCGGTTTCTGGTTTTTATTTTTCAAGCAGAAATCGTTGTTATTTTCTTACTCAACCATTTGCTCCGAACAAAATATTTTACCGAACTTATTTTACTGAGAGTTTTCTGTAACACAATTCACTATTTCCAAAAATTTGTCCGAAAACCTATTGAAATACATATGTATGTATATAAAGCCCAATTATTTGCAAAGTAGATCAAAGAAAAAACAAAGAAATAAAACAATATAAAAATAATGTGGCAACTCATTTAAACTTTGTCCGGAAAAAAATTCAAATTTAATTAAATTCAAGTTGAAAATGCGACGAACAAATTTAGAGTATGGCTCTTCATATCTCTCTAATAAGAAGAGAGACAGACGTCAAATTACATACATACATATGTACATATAAAACCTAATCAAAGAAAAAAAGGAAAAACATGAAATCAATTGACATTTTGAGTCTGAGCACAATGTTTGCGGTGCGGTGCGATTTCTCGTTGCGGGAGAGGAAAATAAACATAATACAACGGAAGATGGCGAGGATTACCCTCGCCTTCTCATTGTTTGTTTAAATTTTTATTAATTTTTTTTGCATACATTTTTATTAAATTTTCTAAAAAATTTAGTCTTTGTTTAATATTTTGTAATGGCAGTGAGTAAAAACAAAAAATTATTAACATTTTATACATTTACAGATATATTTGATATATTTTTTAAACTTTTATATTTTATGTCAAAAATTTTTGAACTTCAAAATCATGTGTTTTGTTTACAATAATGTTGTCAACATTGCCAATTATTCAAAAACTATGGCAACATCAGAGAGTGAAAATTGAGAGAATAAGAAAGTCCGCAGAGAAAATAAAATAGATTTTAATGGTGTAAGAGCTCAAAATGAAAAGTCCCCAGATCTCTCCCCACGAAATTCTGTCCATAAATGAGAATTCCAATCAACATTTTGGGGACAAATCCCCTTATCTGGCAGCCCTGATTAGGGTTTATTTTTGCACAAAAGTCCCAAAGTCATATTTGACCTTAAATGTAAGACTTACAAGATTACCTACGCGCAGTTATAACTATAGCCTTTGCATTTCTCACGTTTCATTTCGTTTTTTTGTTTTTAGTTTTACTAGGATTTTATAGTAAAATCTCAATTTTCATAAAAAGTGCACCTACCAAGTTAGCTGACTAAGCCAACGATATGTATTTTTATTTAATCGAACAACTTGTAAAACATATTAATGTGATGTAGTATAAATGAAGTAAAATAATTTCTTACAAATTAATAAACATTAATAAAATATCACCAAGAATTCCCCTTCCCATCACTCCCCCAAACAGCATAAGCTGGTTCCGCGCCTGCAATGCACACAGAAATGTGATAGAAAGTAATTGAATTTATTGACAGACATGTACATATGTATGTCTGTATGTACATATAACACAGTATAAAAATTAAATTAGAGTTGGTTGATACGAGACTGGGGAATCACCAAAAACGATTTGTTCTAATGGGTAAGGGTGAAATAGAAACTTTACAAAATACATACATCTGCACCTTAAAATTATTTTAAAAAAATATAACAAATCTGCTGTGGAACACTGACGAACTATAAGGAAGGTTTGCTATTAAAAACGAAGAATTGAAAAAAATCAAGGCTCGATTATGGCGAGCAACGGAATATATGTACATAAGTTGCGTTGCCAGTAGAGATGCTAAACGGGAAATCCCGAGCCCGGAATTCCCGGGATTTTCGGGACTATTCAAATCCCGGAGCCCGGGACTTTTTAATTTTAAAGCCCGGGATTTTCGGGATTGTCTGAATCCTGTTTTTTGCATAAATAATGTTTTTGACTGTCATCTTTTACATCAAAAATTATTAGAAACTCTCTGTTATAAAAAGTTAAAATAAAAAATTTGCTTTGAATAAATATCTACTAAAATATTATATGGTATATACTCGTACATAATATATCTTATGGCTTTTTCTTTTCTAGGAAAAATGTTGCATACATTGCAGTTTTCAATGAAAATTTGCAATTAAATGTCTGAGTTGTATAAGTACCCTTTAAATATGCAAAAAAAAAATATTTTGTAAAATTAAAATATTGTTTTTAATATAAAGACGCATATTTGTGCACAATGTTTTCGGGATTTTGTAAGTCCTGAAAATCCCGGGGTCCCGGTTCGGGATTTCGAGACTCCATCACTAAATCCCGAAGCCCGGGATTTCAAAAAACTTGTCCCGATTAGCATCTCTAGTTGCCAGTTGCTAGTTGCTAAAAACTATGTTACCTACAATTGACAAATAATATGTATAATTTTCAATAGATAACGCTGTGCTCGAATTCGAAACTTTTTTTTGTAACAAGTCATATTTTACTGTTTTGCAGGAGAGCAATTTTAAGCGTTCAAGTAGATTTTTTAAAATTTATTTCTTTTCAGTTAAATTGGGAAATTCTCTTTTAACCTTAATTTTTTTAAACAAACATCCTTCTATACAGTATAAGTAATACATTTAAGTTGAAAAATACAAAAGTATAACCTAAATTAAGCTGTTATTCTAAATGAGATTGGAAGTCTAAAAAAGATAAGTTGCAAGGAATAGTGCTATAAATTCCTGAAAAATCACACAAATTAATTGAGATTTTGACCAGGTGTACTTTCAAATATGCAGATTACGGAGGTACCGTTAACTCAAAATCAGCTTATCTCGACTTAAGCACTTTTTCCTTTTAGCCACAGATATATCAAGTGAAAAGACACGTATTCATGAACTAACGTCATGAAAAAACTTTTTGGAAAAAAAATCTAAAAATTTTTTTGTCAAAAAAATGGCAATTTTTTTAATTAGGGTAAATTGTAAATTTTTTTTGGCAATTTTTTTCAAAAATTTATTTAGGATGCATGTACATCCATAATATATTCGTTTAATTGATATAAAAATTAATAAATATTAGAAAACTGGGAAAAATAGCGATTTGTAGGTGCTTTTAACCAAGTTTTCAATATTGATTATTTTTTAAACAAGAGCCAACAAAAAAAAATGGTTAGCATCATTGCATTCGGCGTAATCGAATCAGGTTTACCCACCAGGTCCCCCGCTTGTTACATTTTTGAACTAGCACAGTGAATTAGTGCTTTCTAGAAATCAAAAAATTCTGGTTGACAGCCCTGCTTGTCAGATGTGGCGATTTCTCGCCAAACATGGCGATTTTAAAGCCAGTTTGGCGACATGGCGATAATTTCACGTTTTATAAAAAAATTGGCTATATTTTATGAGCCATGAATTCGCTTGAAATCGATAAAGTCTGTGATACACTATCATACACAGTCGTTCGATCTGTCAAAAAAAGTCGTGTGTGATCAAAAAGTATGATAGTGTGGGTTAAAAATTTTATATGGGTGACAGATTTTTTGACAAGTCTGACCCAAAAGTTTATGAAAATTTTCATAAAATGATCATTTCTATTAGATCAGAGATGCATTTTCTAAAGTAGCTGATAAGAAAACAACAATGTCGGTTTCATTTATTTAAAGAGAGAGAGAGAGATATATATTTTGAGGCGGCATGAAATAACTCCCCACGAAATAAATCCCCAAAAACAAAATGAAATAAGTCCCCGATTTTAAAAATGAAATAAGTCCCCAACGAAATGAAATAACGCCCCAAACAGAAATGAAATAATGCCCTAATTTTTAGGGGCTTATTTCACATGAAATAAAACCCCAATTTTAAAAATTAAATAAGCCCCCAATAGACATTCAACATATTCAAACAAATTAACTCACTTTTTATTATCAATAAGAGTAAGATCATTAATTTTGCGTCACGTAAGTGTCATATATTTTTAGACGCTTGCATGAAAAAGGACAATATTTAGAGCTTTGTCCTTACAAAACACACACAAGTTTTGACTAAAACCGTGGGCTTAAAAATCGTATCTGGCGATTTGTCTTCACTAGATTATTCTTTAAAAATGTTCTCACTAGATACCATATTTACAAATATTCAGATACAGTACACAACATATACCTACATATCTACATATTTATACATATATACATATGTGTACATGTGTATATATATATATACCCTGCAGGAAATGTCAATAGTAAAATTATACTGATTATCTATTGACGATGTCACCAGTACTACTGACTAATTACACCCCAACTAATGCTATTTACTTTTGACATTTAACACTGGCTTGTCCTACGAAATCTACCAGTAGACTTCGTCAATACTGACTAGGTAGTTCTTGTGGGATCATATGGCGATAATGTCAGTAGTAAGATTGTACTGACTTACTATTGACGATATCACCACACTTTGGGAAATGTCCGTAGTAAAACTATACTGATTCACTATGGACGCTGTCACCACCTGCAGGAAATGTCAATCCTTAACTGATGGCACAAAATCTTCCACAGGGTCAAAAAAGATTCCATAATTAGCACTTTCACTTGAAATTTTTTAATTTTCTATTTTTATACAATATGGATTGTTATTTTATTTGTGTTTTTTTGTAATTTCTTTTATATAAATGTATTTAAATATTGTTCAATACACTTTTATTAACCTTTTAATTTGATTTCTTAAGCTAATTTTTATAAACACTTAAATTTTGTTTGAAGCCACTTTTATTTTCAACAAACCAATAAAACATTAAGAAGAAGCATAGTTGTGTGTATCTCAAAATATGTTTTCTAAAAACAATATTAATATGTAGACGCTCCGTTGACAATGTCACCAAAATAGTCGACAAAAGTGGTGACTTGGGGACACTTTACCCCACGTTTCCTTCAGGGTATATATATGTATATGTATATTGGGATAAAGGAATATAACTATTATTGTGTTTCTCTTTACCTTATGAAGATTTTTTTAACCTAAATTGTCAGAAAATTAAAAATTCGTGCGAATTGTGACAGAATTCAGTCAGATTTTCTATTGAACGAATCATATGACTGTGTAGATAGTGTATCACGGCCTTAAATATTATTTTTATTCTGGTACTTGTCGAGTGTAGATGGTGTGCTAAGAACATTTTAATTAGCGTTTTTTTTTTTTTTTGCTTCATATTAAAGTAAATGCAATATACATGTCAAAATTTTTTGACTGTTTAAAAAAACTAACGGTGAACAGAAGACATTTTATAAATATTGTGTGTAAAGTTTATTTAAAAGAAAAATTTATAATGGCATCCTCAACGAAAAGAGCAATAATAGATCGTCGACATAAAAAGGAATGGGAAAATCAAAACTGGGCAAAAGGTAAATATAATACTTTAAGTTTTTAAGGTTTATTAAAATGTCTTAATCAGGTTTGAGTTCAGTAATTTCAATTCTTATTGAATGAAATATTTTTATTAATAAATGTTAGTATCTATGTATATATGTGAGTATATATATGTATATATATTTGATTAATAGTAACCGCAAAAGCTTCTTTACGTAAACTACTATAAACTATTTCATAGCAAACATGTTACCTTTCTATGTTCTTAATCATTTGTACACTTTTCTAAATAAAAATTAAACAAAATATATATAATAGCGACATTTTTCCATTTTTGGCGAATTTTAGCAATTCGGATCAAATTAATTTTTTATAATTTACAAAATATTTTTTTAACTAGAATTTTTTTGGAAAAGATCTAATATTTGGATGTGGCAAAGAAAATTGAAATAAATTTTAAAGATTTTTTATTATGCACCCTACATCAAACATTGGTCGAATTTGAATTTGTTATGTTGCAGTGATTAAAATTTGTTTTCATTTCACAAACATTAATTTTTACCATTTATTTACAACAATAACGCAGCGAATGAGACCACAAGGTACTTGTATAAAGTGAAATTTCGTTAAAATAACACCACGCGAAAGAAAAAGTAAAGAGGATTTGATGAATATTTTAATTGGCGTAGCGTAATAATAAACGGCCTTATGTATAACAAAAAACTGGCATGAAGTTAGTATTTGTAGTGTTGTCATTCGAATAAAAATTATTCGCATATTCTAAGAACTTTTTATAATTTTTGTTCAAACAAACAAAACTTTTCAATTTAGAATAAAAATTATTAGAATAATTTTTGTCGAATATTCGAATAATTTCCTTAATTAATTTGTATAAAAAGTAATTTACATTTCATAACTTTTTAATTTGTTAACAATAGGATGTTAAGTAATCAAATAACTCCAAATTATAAATATTTGTGTAAGCTTGTTTTCTTTCTGGGAAAAGACAATGCTTCTTTAATGGAATTAATGTTTTTCTCTAATCAAAAGCCTTAAGAATCAAATTATTTAATGACGATAAAAATCATTAAAGGGTTTAATGTTATTCCTCAGCTTTCCTATCCAATACTAACTTTTTTAAAATATGCCCCAAAAAGCGAAAAAACGGGTACGCAAATACTTTGTTTTCATGATTATTTTTTAATCAAAATATCGCAAACAATAAGAAATCAATGACATATTAAAAAATGTTTGTAAAAGTGTATAAATACGTATACTTTCTAATTAATTTCGTTTCGATTTCCAACTCTCGACCCAAAAAAGGGGTGTTGTAAATTTGTAGTGTGTCTGTGTATACGGCTGGGCTAATTTTAATTTAGTTTTTTCTGTTTGAAAGGTGATTTGATCGAGAGTGTTCTTAGCAATGTTTGAAGAAAATCGGTCAAGCCGTTTGTAATATATCACATCTTTTTTAGATATATTCTCTTTAATCTATGTGTCTTTGACGCCGTAGCTCTCAAGCGGCTTCACCGCTTTTGAAAGTGACTTGATCTTGAATCTTCTAGTCTAAACTTGAAGAAAATCGGTCTAGCCGATTGGAAGTTATAAATTTTCTATATCTGTGGCAGAAAGGAAAAAGTGCTTAAGTCGAGATAAGCTGATTTTGAGTAAATGGTACCTCCATAATCTGCATATTCGAAAGTAATCCTGGTCAAAATCTCAATTAATTTGTGTGGTTTTTCAGGAAGTTATAGCACTATGACCTGCGACTATCTTTTTTAGACTTATAGTCTCATTTGGAATAATAGCTTAATTTAAGTTATAGTTTGGTATATTCAAACTTAAATTTATTATTTGTAGTGTGTAGAACGATGTTTGCTTAAAATAATAAAGGTTAACAGAGAATTTCAGAATTGAACTGTAAAAGAAATAAATTTCTGAAAATCAACTTGAGCGATTAAAAGTGCTCTCCTGCAAAACAGTCAAATATGACTTTAGCACTTTTTCCTTATTGCCACAGAATTATCATAAATACATATTGTGATTTTTGATTTTTTGAGCAGAGATAATTGTTATTATACCCTTTACCAACAAAAATGGTAAAAGGGTATATATAGGTTTGTCATTCCGTTTGTAATTTCTATAATATCAATAAGCGACACATAAAATATATATATTCTGGATCCTTATGCATAGGGAAGACGAATAAGCGATGTCCGTCTGTCCGTCTGTCCGTCTGTCTGTACGTGAAATCGGTTTTCCGAAGCTCCCAGAAAAGCTAGAGACTTCGTTCTTGGACTGGTGTGTCAGAAATTTTCCAAAATAGATTGGTATTGAAATTCAGCAAAATCGACCAGCCGATTGCAGAGCTGGAAAACGTAAACTTCATTTTGCCATATAAAAGTAACTACCGAAAACAAATTTTTATTTTTTTTTAATAAATGAACTTATTTTACACTTCAGTACGACTAAAGTTGGTATTTTAAACTAAAAAAATATAAAAAAATTAAAAAGACGTTTCCAGGGTTGGAAAACTTTAACTTTTTGTGTTATGTAAAATTAACTATGTCTAAGACTATATTAGTATTTTCTCGAGAACCGTAAGAGCTAGAGACCTGAAATTTGAACACAGTGTGTAGACCTTTGGCCGCTACAACAACAAATACATGAGAATTGGAAATTAAAGGGTGTTCCAAAACGAGCAACGAAAAATGTTAAAATCCCATGTAATATACATACAATTGTATGTATGTATGTACATATATACACTTGAAATTTGTGAGGTTAGTGTATTTTTATACAGACTACAAAAATTAACACTAAAATTTCAAAAAATTTAAAATAAAGGGTGTTGCATCAGTTAATGCAATTTTGACTATGCAATTTTGACAACTTGCTGTATCTTGGAAACCGTAAGAGCAAAACTCTTGAAATTTTCAAAAACGGTAAAACTAAAAAATCAAAAAATTATAAAATCGCCAAACCGAAAAAAATCGCCGAAAACAAAAAAAAAATCGCCGAACGAAAAGCACCAAATTACAAAAAAAAATTTCTAAGACTAAAATACATCGCGAATAACCGGAAAAATTGCTAAAATAAAAAAAATCGCTAAAATGAAAGAAAATCACCAAAATGAAAAAAAAACCCCAAAATGAAAAAAAATCTCCAAATGAAAAAAATTGCCAAAACGAAAAAAAACCCAAAAAACAGAAAAAAATCGCCAAAATAAAAAAAAACCCAAAAACAGGAAAAAATCGCCAAAATGAAAAAAGTCGCCAAGATGGAAAAATTCGCCAAAATGAAAAAACCCAAAAACAGGAAAAAATCGCCAAAAAAAAAAAATCGCCATAATTAAAAAAATCTCCAAAATGAAAAAAAAGCCCCAAAAACAGAAAAAAATCGCCAAAATTAAAAAAAAAACCAAAACAGTAAAAAAATCGCCAAAATGAAAAAAATCTCCAAAATGAAAAAAAAGCCAAAAAACAGAAAAAAATCGCCAAAATGAAAAAAAACGCCAAAATGAAAAAACCCCAAAATAAAAAAAAATCGCAAAAATTAAAAAAAAATCGCCAAAAGGAAAAAATCTCCAAAATGAAAATAAACCCCCAAAAAGAGAAAAAAATCGCCAAAATGAAAAAAAAATTGCCAAAATGAAAAAAAATCGCCAAAACGAAAATAACAGAAAAAAATCGCCAAAATGAAAAAAAACCCCAAAAACAGGAAAAAATCGCCAAAATGAAAAAAAAATCGCTAATATGAAAAAAATCTCCAAAATAAAAAAAGCCCTATAAACAGAAAAAAAAATCTCCAAAATGAAAAAAATCGCCAAAGTGAAAAAAACTCCCAAAATAGGAAAAAATCGCCAAAATGGAAAAAGAATCGCCAAAATGAAAAAACATCGCCAAAATGAAAAAAACCCCAAAATAAAAAAAAATCGCAAAAATTAAAAAAAATCGCCAAAAGGAAAAAAATCTCCAAAATGAAAATAAACCCCCAAAAACAGAAAAAAAAATCGCCAAAATGAAAAAAAAACAGAAAAATGGCCAAAATGAGAAAAAAGCGGCAAAACTGAAAAAATCGTTTAAACTGAAAAAAACTGCACGAGTCAAAGTCGCACTTTACTAAATTTTTTAATATTAAAGGAATTAAATGAAACTAAGTTTTTTCTTATTTCGTTCACTTAACAAATTGTATGTATTTTTTAAAAAACTTGATTGGTATCAATAATCAGAAAAATCCAAAATTATGACTCCAAGTTTGGAAAACTTACACTTTTTGTGTTATGTAAAATTAAATAGGTCTAACATTTTTTTTTCTTTTTCTTTATAAATTGAATATATTTTATGCTTCTGAAAGAAAAGTTTGGCGTATGAAATTTGTAAAATTAAAATTACAGCTCCAAAGATGGAAACTTAAAAAAAAATGATAAATTTTTTCACAAAACAAATATGTATGTATGTATGTATGTGTCTGTATACTATATATATGTACGTATGTTGGTAAAGGGTATATAAGATTCGGCACAGACGAATATAGCACTCTTACTTGTTTTTTTATTTTTATTTTATCATGCAAATAAAAGTCGGCTTCTGATTTTTATTTTTCAAGCAGAAATAATTGTTATTTTCTTACTCAACCATTTCCTCCGAACAAAATATTTATCCGAACTTATTTTACTGAGAGTTTTCTGTAACACAATTCATTCATTTCCAAAAATTTATCCGGAAACCTATTGAAATACCTATGTATATAAAACCCAATTATTTGCAAAGTAGATCAAAGATTGACATGAAAACAAAATGTATACTGTGGTAGTGCAAACAGTTTGCGGATGTTTTGGTGATCACTGTTTTCGTGTTCACAAAGTTAGAGCAAAAAGACTCCTTTGTTCTTGCTAATGCCGGTCATGCACTACACAAGTTCACTGTACAAGTTTGTCACTGTACAGTGCGTTTGTGTAGTGTATGGGGGTGGTTGTGCTATTTACGCAGCGAACTGAGTAAATATCAAAATGATTTTGATATTTGCTCAAGTTTGAAAAATGTACAGTGAACTTGTGTAGTGTATGTTGCAAACGCTCAGTTGTTTCGTGATTTTTTAAGAGTTCACAACAAAAAATGAGCGCAGAACAAATATTCTGGACAGAGTTCCTAGAAATATACAAATAATCACCAGCATTATGGCGAATTAAAATAAAAAAATGCACAGTTTACTTGTATAGTGTGTGTTACAAGCTTAGTTTACGCAGTGCCAGACTTGAGCACTGAACTTGTGTAGTGTATGGCCGGCATAAGGAAAACCATGAAAATTTTTTTACAATTTGCTTTTACCTTCAACAGATAATAACATTAACCCTTGTGGGAACGGGTGATTTTTTTGGGGTTACATTAATTGTGTGAACGGGTGATTTTGTTTTTTGTGGGAATACGTTAAGTGGGTTCATAGGTTGGGGGTTTTTCTTTTTGTAATGTATGTATATATGTATATGACTACGGGAAAATCATGAAAATGATTTTTCCTAGTACCAACGGGGGTGAAATAGTGAAAATTAATTTTTCCTAATGCCGACGGCAATACGTGATTATTTTTCCTAATGCCTACGGTAAAACATGAATATTATTTTTTTTTCAAATGCCGACGGCAAAACATCATTATTATTTTTTTCAAATGCCGACGGGAAAAACATAAAAGTTATTTCTAATGCTAATACAGGAGTTTAAGGCTGACCGTGATTTGGGGTGGGTGGGGTTGTTGTCGTAATACATAACCGAGGGACAGGGAACGAAGCCGATACTGATTTGTCGGCGGCGGCGGCTGACCAAAAATATCATCGGCGGCGGCTAAAAGTCGACTTGCGCCGAAGAAATCTCGGTGGCGGCGGCTAAAAAATAAAACCGTCGGCGGCTAGTACAAAACGGCTGAGAGTCGGCTAATTTATAAGACAACCACTACCACAGAACAGTCTATGGACATCACTTCATGTAGAAATTCTAAATAGATGTATTTTTACAGACAAAGATATTTTTAGTGAAAATATATATAGCACTAACATGAAGTTACTGTTATAATTAGGCATTTCATGATAGGTCTATGGTTGTAAAATTCAACTTAAAAAATCTTAAACAAAAATTTTTTTTATAAATCTGTAGGTAGGAGGTAAGCTACACCAAGCCACATTTTTTTTAAATACTTTTTTATTGTTGGAATCAGAATTTGTTTTCTCTATCGATAGCTGAAATCCAGTAAGTTCTAATGTCGCAAATATTTGATATAAAAAAAGATATTAGAGTTATATAAAATATTTGGGGTAGGTCAAACTGGTAAGGCTGGGGCACAATGAATCCGTCGTGCGTTAAACTTCGCCTTTTTCCACTGACAGCTAAGTTGAAATACAAGGTTTCTTATGAGGTCGTGTCCGTCAACGCAAAGTACAACATTTAGTAAACTTTTAACTTTTTGCGTACGTTGAGTAATTTGACAGATATTGGTTGGTTTTTTGGTAAGTTCCGATTTAGATTTTTGTGTTTTGTGGTAGCAAAAATAGAATTAAACAAAAGAACTAAACGAAATATATACAAAAAGTTGAATTTAATAAATAAAATGGAGAATAGACACTTAAAAGCTGTTCAAATGCTTTCGTCAATAAAGTACTCATTGTGCCAACCTTCTCTGTCGTTGCGTTAATGTCAGTTGAAAAAGGCGAAGTTTAACGTATGACGGATTCATTGTGCCCGGAGTTTAATCCTGCTGGGATTGAACCATTGATCGCCCCAGCTACTTGCAATATAATTGTACAATAATATCGCCAATGTGTATGTCATATTCGAAGGTGGCACAATATATTGGAAAATATCAAGACTTTATTTTTATTGTGCAATCAAGACAGTTGTGTAGACTTGGGTCGAACTCGTTCACTAGTTCATTTTTGCCACAAACCAATGATCAAACCCATGTAATTTAAATTACATGGGTTTGATCGAGTGAACGAGTTCGACCCAAGTCTACAGTTGTGTAATGTGGTGGCAACATTGTTCAGTGTTGTTTATTTTCACTGTCAAGAAAATATTGTGCCATTTATTGCATAGTCTAGGTCTAAACGACAATAATATGTACAATAACATATGCAAAAATATTGTATAATGGATGGGCGACCTTAGCCATTTTCCAAAATGTGACTTGGTGTAGTTTACCTCCATCTACATAGAAATAATAGAGAGTATGTAAATTTAATCCGAAGCATTATATTTAATTTAATTTTTATTTAAAACGAATCGCAAATGTTTGGTGAATAGAAAATAAAAATCATTGCATATATAGGTAGTCCACGTAACATGGAGTATCTTGGTAAATTCCTTGTAGACGTAGCACTTCTTCTGGTTAATAGATTAAGTAAAGCAATAAAAAAGCATTTTTATATTTAATATTGTAGTATGCTTCCGCCAGAGAACCGGTTTTTAACAAAATATCTAGTTTTACATAGGAGAAATAGGTTTAAACAACATTTGATATACACATCTACTTATAGGAAAATTAGGACACCAAATTGTACCCTACGTCTCAACTAGCCTTCGACTTGGACATGACATGAACATGACGCCGGCTGAGCAACTGTGAAAAAATCACCAACTTCTTTGTTGTGGTGAATACGTGCGATGTCCATGTTCAGGTATATAAAAGTATTTTCGATAGTGCAATAAAGATGGAATATTTAACAATTTTGTTCTGTCTCTTTTGTTTCTATTGCAAATGGTTGCAGACTGAGAACCTCATGGCGAACACTGTTGCTCAGACATACATATGTTCGGGCATCCACGTCAGAGCATGGACGAAAATTGGACATGAGCGGTCTCCATTACCTATTTCCGATGTCCGACATGGTGCCCATACCAAGTTCATGCCTAGTGGAGACCGGTAGTTAAAATCGCCAAGTTGGCGAGATATCGCCACATCTGGCAGCCCTCCTTCATTTTTCAAGGATATCTGGTAGCTTTATTTTTCAGTCATATCAAATTTTTTGCAGAAAAAATTAATATTTAAAAAAAAAAATTATCATTATTAACAGAAGCTAACACATAATTTGAAAAAAAAAATTCTGATTAACACAGCGGCTAAGCCGCAGCCGAAAATGAGCCGCATGGGTCGGCGGCGGCTGAGGGTCTTTGAAAATTGCCGGCGGCGGCTGTTAGCCGACTCACAGCCGATCGGCTTCGTTCCCTGCCGAGGGACTTTATGGATGTGTCTATCTGTCTGTCTGTTTGTCCGTCCGTCTGTCTGTTGTGCGAGGCTGTGATTGGCCGGGGAAGCGTGGTGTAGTTGAGGTAGATGGATTGAGTGTATGTGTGTATACCTGTCTGGTGGAATTTGTGTGAGGGTGTGATTGACAGGGGGCGGGGTGTAGTTGAAGTAGATCGACTGCGTGTATGCAGGTGTTGCAAGTTTGTAGGAATTTAAGGCTTATAATGATTTGGGGTAGGTGAGGGTGTTGTTGTACGAGTAATATGTATCCATGGGAATTTGAGGATGTGTCTGTCCGGGAGAATTTAAGCGTGGCTGTTATTGGGAGGGGGTGTGGTGTAGTTGAGGTTGATCGACTGCGTGTATGTATGTCTATATGTTTGTAGGAGCTTAAGGCTGATCGTGATTTAAGAGAGGTGAGGATGTTGTTGTAATATGTATACGTAGGAATCTGTATGTATGTATGTCTGTGAAAATTTAAGGCTGATCATGATTTAGGGTAGGTGAGGTTGGTGTAGTAATATGTCTGTGTGTATGTACATATGTTTGTAGGAGTTTAATGCTATTAGTGATTTGAGGATAGGTGAGGGTGTTGTCGTACGAGTGATATGTATCCGTGGGAATCTGTATGCATGTTCGTAGGAGTTTAAGGCTGATCGTGATTTGTGTTGTTGTCAGTGTTGTTTGTAGGAATGACCGTGAGAATTTTTGTATGTATATCTGTAGGAATTTAAGGTTGGCCGTGTTTTGTGAGAGGTGGTGTGTTGTTGAAATAATTTGAATTTTTCTTAGATGAAATCTGGTATATGTGTGTGTGCGTGTGTGTGCGTATGATTTTCTCACGCTAATAGTTTTATGTACGTAGAAATAAATGGTATTCAATATCGAGATTTGGTTTATATTACAGATTTTGTTTACTTAACTACGTCCGGCTTCTTTCGCTGAACTTCTTTTCATACGATCATGGGAATTTATAGTTTCTCTGTCCATAATAAGGTCGTTTAGCTTGGGCATGTGCTCTGACTGAATGGTTTGCGTTGTTCATATATTTTTATGATGTAGATATGTAAGTGTGATTGTCAAGATCTAATAAACCTTGGTATGAAATTTTGATGATTCATCAAACGTTAGCTCAAAAGTAAATCATAGTTCCCTTCTATCAATTTCTATTCGTGCAAGAATAGTTGGTCTGTTAAATTGGTAAAAAAATAAAAAATAAATAAATAAAAAATAAGTAAAAAATAAATAAAAAAAATAATAATATTATGAGTGGTTGGCTAGACAGTTCTAATGGACTAAAACTTGAAAACATCTTCATATTTAAACTCAAAATCTCTCTAACAACCTAAATATAAATACCTGTAGAAATTAATTTCATTGATGAAAGTCATGGGTATTACACATTTACAGATAATGAATCTGTTATTTCTTATAAGAAAGCTAGAAGTAATACCAATACGATATTTAACCATGTTGTGTGTGAGAAGCATATTTTTGTATGGGGTAAGATAAGAATGTTGATGCATTCTACTAATGTCAAACTTATATTAGAATCACCAAATATTTGATAGGAAATAATCATAATGTAGTTAGAATGTTTAAGTAATATGAGAAAAATATAAATCGTGTTGGAATTAAAAATATGGAATTTTGATTATAAGGAAAGATACTGAATTAAGTGATGATCGTTGTCATAACTAATAATCGATTTGTTATCGATTTCTTAATGAATATGTCATACTTAATTACTTAATAAATGAAGTCTTTAGTCAGTAGTATACTTACACAAAAACACACGTGTTTTCATGACAATTCTGGCGACGAGATAATTTTCACTATTAATGCTGAATGGTAAATAAAGAACCCGATACAATTATTAAAAAGGAGACTGTAATAATGGCAAAAGTTTTCCATATGGATGCATTCGACGAGAACACCATGAAGTGGAGCAGATGGGTACAGAGGTTTGAAACAGCGTTAGTAATTTTTGACGTGGACCAGACAAAAAAGACACAGTATTTGCTCCATTATATGGGCGCAGCAGCATATGACAGACTTTGTGACAAGGCCTTGCCGCGTAGCTCGGAAGATTTGTTGTATAAGGAGATAATAGAAATCCTAGAAAAGCACTACAATCCATCTCCGAATGAGATTTTGTTGAATTTTAGATTCCACTCGAGGAAACAGAGTACGAGTGAGTCGGCTACGGATTTTCTAGTGGCACTGCGTCAGTTAGCAGAAGGTTGTAATTTTGGCGACTACTTAGATAAAGCAATAAGGAACCAATTTGTGTATGGGCTGTTAAATCATAAAATTCAAAGTCGGCTGTTAGAAAAGCCAAATTTAACATTGCTGGATGCTGTCAACATTACAGACGCGTACGAAAGCGCCGAAAAAGGTTTTGAAGAAATAAATAAAAATAATGAAACTATTGATAAAGTACAAGAAAAGAGGGTGAAAAGGAAAATAAGAAATTCACCGCAAGCAGCTGAAACCAGCATTCAATGTTTAAGATGCGGCAGCGCTGACCACACATCAAATAAATGTAAGCATTTGCACACGATTTGCAGTTTTTGCAAAAAGAAGGGCCATCTACGAAGGGTATGTTTCAAGGCAAAAAATATGTTGGCACAAATTGCAGATAAAGGTAATGAGGCAGCCACAGAGGACGAAAGTCAGGATGAATGTGAGTTGCTCCAAATAAATAAGGTGGAGCAACAGCCGGGGCTAAGAGATAAAATCTTTTGTAAATTACTGGTAAACAATAAAACAATAAAGTTTGAAGTGGACACGGGCGCACCAGTTACCATTATGTGCATGGCAGATGCCAAAAAGTTTTTGGGAAAAAGCATAAAGGTACACAGTTCGGACTTGCGGCTCTACAGCTATTGTGAAACACCCCTTGATTGTGTAGGATATGTTTGGGTTAACGTTAAAACAAAAAACGCAGTGAAAGTAAAAATGTATTTGGTACACTCGAACCGGAAACCGCTACTAGGAAGAGAGTGGCTACGCATGATAAAATTAGACTGGGCGCAGATGTTGAAAAATAAGTTAAAAACGACATGGGAAGTAAATCGAATACAACAAGTTATTGAAGAAGAAGGTAAATTAGTAAACATTTTGGATAAATATTCCACGTTATTTTCAGCCACACCCGGTAAGATTACGGGATTTCAAGCAAGAGTACGTATAAAACGAGATGCGGTTCCTAGATTTCTAAAGGCCAGGCGAATACCATTTCCACTATTACAAAAGGTAGAGGAAGAGTTAGAAAATCAACTGAAGGAAGGACTATTAGAAAAGGTTAATACGAGTGAATGGGCCACTCCGATCGTGGTGGTAAGAAAAAGTAATAATGCGATCCGGTTATGTGGGGATTACAAAGTTACCCTTAACCCCGAATTACTTGTGGATGAACACCCCTTGCCGACAATAGACGAACTTTTTAGCACAATGGCAGGGGGAAACAAATTTTCGAAAATTGATCTGGCTAAGGCTTATTCACAACTTGAAGTACACGCAGAGGACCAGCATTTACTTACCCTTAATACGCACAGGGGTCTGTACAAGCCGACCAGATTAATGTATGGCATAGCATGTGCCCCATCAATTTGGCAACGGCTAATGGAGCAGATATTGGGAGACATCCCTGGAGTGAAGGTCTTCCGTGATGACATTAAAGTGACAGCCCAAGATGATACAGAACATCTCAAACGACTGGATGAAGTTTTACGACGTTTGGATACACATAATATGCGAGTTAATTTAAATAAATCACAATTTTTACGTGACAGTATCGAGTACTGCGGATATAGTATTAATCGAGACGGAATAAAAAAAATTGCGTCTAAGGTGGAGGCCATTCAAGATATGAAACGGCCCACCAACAAAGATGAGGTGCGCGCCTTTCTGGGGTTAATTAACTACTATGGTCGGTTCATTAAAAACTTGAGCGACATAGTGTACCCCTTGAATCAGCTTTTACACAATGACGTAGATTTCAAGTTTGATGCGGAGTGCGAAGCAGCATTCAACAAGGTGAAACTTAAAATGCAATCCGATGCAGTTCTAGATCATTATGACCCAAAAATTCCCATAACATTGGCAGTTGATGCAAGCCCAACGGGGGTTGGAGCTGTGTTGAGTCACGAATATCCTAATGGTGTAGAGAAGCCTATACAGTTCGCATCGCGTACCTTAAACAAAACCCAACAGCGTTACAGCCAGGTGGACAAAGAGGCTTATGCCGTGATATTCGGTGTAAAAAAATTTTACCAATATATATATGGCCGGAAATTCACTTTAATAACAAATAATAGGGCGATCGCACAGATTTTCTCCCCAAACAAAGGGTTACCAATTTTGTCAGCAACGCGAATGCAACACTACGCAATATATTTAGAGTCATTTGACTATGACATTCGTTTTTGGGGCTCGAAAGAAAATGGCAATGCTGATGCCTTATCCCGCTTACCGACTCCTAAGATAACACGTTGTAACGGAGAAGTAGACCAAGTCGAAATGGAAGCCATTGAAAACTTACCCGTAACGGTAAAAGAATTAAGCGCAGCCACTAAAAATGACCGTGAAGTAAGAAAGTTATTTGAGTGCCTCAAATATGGGCGAAAATGCGACAAGGACTCCTGTTTCGGCATCGATCAAACCGAATTCTCTTTACAACAAGGGTGCCTGTTGAGAGGGGTTAGAGTGTATATTCCACCTATACTAAGAGCGAGAGTAATGAAAGAGCTACATACCAGCCATTTTGGAATGGCTAAAATGAAATCGCTTGCTAGAGCTTATTGCTGGTGGAAGAATTTAGATCACGACATTGAAAGGATGGTGGTGGATTGCAGGGCCTGCCAAAGTTCGAGACCCAACCCTACACCAGAGCCCGTACACTGTTGGTTGCCGCCAAAAAAAGTATTTGAAAGGGTGCATGTAGACTACGCCGGTCCGTTTCTAGGCAAATATTTTTTTGTGATGGTGGATGCATACAGTAAATGACCCGAGGTACGATTGGTACCTGACATTACAGCAAGTACGACCATAAATATATGCAGAAATATTTTCGCTACTTTTGGTATACCAAATGTCCTAGTTAGCGACCACGGCACTCAATTTAAGTCCGTGGAATTCAGGAAGTTTTTGGAAAGCAATGGTATCATACACAAACTGGATGCCCCTTACCACCCCGCAACTAACGGACAGGCCGAACGGTTTATACAAACGCTCAAAAATAAACTAAAGGCTGTAAACTGTCAACCAAATGAAATTCAAAAATATCTGGACCAGGTGCTGGTAGCATACCGCAGAGCGATTCACCCTTATACGCAAAAATCCCCAGCAATGGCCATGTTTAACAGGCAGATCCAATCCAGGCTGGACCTATTACTGCCAGGTAATATCGTTGGTGAGCCAGAACGCGTACCAGTCTCTAAAAAATTCGCGGTGGGAGATAAAGTTGCAGCACGTGAATACATTGGCAAAAAGAAATGGGAATTTGGATGAATTACACAGAAAAATGGAGATCTCCACTACACAATCAGATTGGATGGGACGCAGCAGCGCCGGGGCCGGAGAATGTGCCTACTGGCGAAGTAGCAACTGAGGCACCAGTGAAATATGACCCACCAACGGCCACGACCAGGCCGACACGTATCCGAAATATCCCCAAGCGCCTGGTAGACTATCAATTAGAAGACTAAGAATTTGCCGAATGTTTGTATTGTATATTTTTTGGTAAACCATTTATTTTTATATAAATTCAATATAATATATAGCCTTTATTTGATATATATCCAAATGAATTATAAAAGCCGTGAAAGATGTCATAACTAATAATCGATTTGTTATCGATTTCTTAATGAATATGTCATACTTAATTACTTAATAAATGAAGTCTTTAGTCAGTAGTATACTTACACAAAAACACACGTGTTTTCATGACAATCGTCATAGAAAACAATTTGACTACATAACAGTATAGTTTTTCGTATTTTATTTGGCCTTAAACTTCATTCATCTAAATGTTATAAATGTCCAGCTACTTGTAAACTGATGACCCAATTTGAAACAGATAATCTGATCTGAAAATCTGAACAGCTCCTGATAACCTGATCTGTTTTACAGATCAGCTGCCTGACAACCTGATCTGAAAACTAGACCAACGCCTGATATGCTGATCTGCAAACCAGACCAGGTCCTGATAAGCTGATCTTAAAATCAGACCAACTCCTGATAAGCTGATCTGAAAACCAGATCAGGTCTTGATAAGCTGATCTGAAAACCAGACCAGCTCCTGATGAGCTGATCTGAAAACCAGATCAGGTCCTGATAAGCTGATCTGAAAACCAGACCAGCTCTTGATAAGCTGATCTGAAAACCAGACCAGCTCCTGATAAGCTGATCTGAAAATCAGACCAGCTCCTGATAAGCTGATCTGAAAACCAGAGCAGCTCCTGATAAGCTGATCTGATAGCTGATACCTGATCTAATAGGTGATACCTGATCTAATAGCTGACACCTCTTATTTGCTATTATTAAACATGGATGAGAAAATTTTAAAACATTTGGTGTTGATAAGAAGTGTCTTGAAGAAAAAGCTTCGTAGTATAAAAACTGGTAAAATAGATACACGTGAACAACTAAGAGATATATTTGATGCTATAACAGAATCTCTCAAAGAATTCATAAATAGTTCTAAAAATATTGAAAGAATACACAAGAAAGAAGAAAGTAAAAACAATATAGAACCTGAAAATGATATAAGTATTAAAGCCTCAGAAACCATCAGTCGAGATAGAGAGAAGTTAAAGAAACTTTCATAAGGAACAATATTTGATAATACTATCTTATTTAATGATGCTAATACTGAGTATGATTATGACGATGAAGAAGAAGAAGATGATTTTTACTCACAGCCTTCCAACAACGAAGATACTTATATTGAGTTAATAGTCTTGGAAGGAAGAAATGAATTAGATACAAACTATGGCTTACCTAAAGATTTCAATAATGAATGGACATTTGGTGATAGAAATCTAAAATTGAATAAAGATAAAATACAAGTTGCTGGTCAAATATGGGGCTTAAAAGTGGGTTTATTTTCTTTAATGATTGATAAAACGTGCAAGTACTATGACAAATTTAATTTTGAAAACTAAATAAAATATATAATTTCTACCAATGCATACATAGAGAATCATCATCATTCAGTAAACTAAACTAAAGGATTAATTAATAAGTGGAGTGTGAAATAAAATTAACGATAGAAGATAGGTATAAAATTGAAAAAGACATTCTAAAAATTAAATCCTCTTTTGACAAACAAATTGAAGAGCTGAGCGATAAAATTTATTAACTACATTTTAGTATAAATAGCTGAAAGTGTATCAAGTAGATCACAACACTCTCTAAAAAACTGTAAAACAACTCAATGTCCTTAAAAAGAAATTTAGTAAACGAACTCCATAATAAATTTCGAAAATTGTTTGTGCATTGTAGTGATGTAATGAATGGAATAGATGATCTTTTATGGAGCTGATTTAGGTGAAGTGGGTAGCTTTTCTTGAGAAAATAGAAATTATTGATTTTTGTAGACTGTAACTGACACATTTTAAAAGTTTATATGGTGAGTATCGTTGAAAATAAGAGCTGCACTCGAAAAAAACCAAGGCAATGGAAAACAATTTTGAAATGATATGAGTATCAAAACAAAAAATACAAATAGATGTTGGTAAAGAATTTTTAATAAACACTACAAAATTCATGCATAAACAGAGGATTAAAAATTTCATAATATGAAAGCATTAAAGTAGAATAAATTAATAGACCATTAAAAGGAATTATGTGTTAAGAATTTAGCTATAATGGTTCATATAAGTGGATTGATATACATAAAGATTTACTTAATGCCTACAATAGAAAAGTTCATCTCATCATTAAAATATTTGCGATTAAAGTTAACTCAACGAATGAGAAAAAGGTACACTAATTTGAAGAGGTACAAAATGTTGAAATTCCATGAAAATATAAATAAAATTAAAAAGGAAAAATCTAGTTTGTATTGGTTTTTTGAAGGATTGATTAGGAATGTTAGGTCTCAGGGAAGATAAATAGCTTAATGTACTAGAATTCTCTAAACTTGGTGGTCTGTATGAAATATTGTGAAAACTTAAGAGTTCAAAATATTCAACAACACATCATATTATCACTTTTTATAGTAAAACGTGTACATTTTCCACCTCGAAAGCTCTAGCATACAAAATTTTAAATTGTGAATATGGTGTTATTATAATAGATATTCACTCTGTTCATTTCTAGATAAAGTAAGAAAATTGGACTTTGATATCCAATCTTTAACAATGTACATGTGTATGAATGGGTATCAAACAAACTTACTAAATAAATACAGACTTCAACTAGAATCATGCTGAAGCATGCATAAATTGTAAAATGGAATGTAAACAGATCTTACTTTATATCTGTATCTGTATGAATATGAAATAAATTTACCAAAAAAATATTGGAAGCATGCCGAAGCATGTATAATTTAAAAAAATTCCTCACGTCATACTTTTATAAGCAAAGAAATTTTAAGACTTTGTGGGAAATCAAATACATACATATGTATCTACTTTGTTAAAAATTCAAAAGAGTAAATTCGTAATTCTAATAGTATAGATTTTTAATTGAAACACCACTAAATGTTGGACTGTCGCGTCACTATCGATAGAATCATGCTAAAGCATGCATGCTAGCAAAATATTAAACCTGTTAGAAGGTGATGAGAAAGCTTTTTTCTAATCATTAATTTTTAGACAGCAATTGTATCTGGATCAACTCAACTCTTGAATGTATTGTATACAGGTATGATTGATGGTGATGAGGACCTTTTCTAAGTGAGAAATGATTACATCTGAATGCGAAACAACGCAGCCTACGTTAACCACAATAACGTCAAGGGGTCAACCACCAAACCTTATATAGAAACACTTGAAGTAAAAATTCTACCAAACATAGATATTCCAATATTTCTAACACAATATGAAAACACTGACGGTGAATTGATGATGGAGGTAAATGTGTTATTTTGGATCGATTTTCTAGAATAGTTGATTATTAAACATGTATTTCTTTGTATATGAACTAATTTCAACATACATGCATATATTTACCTACATATATGTACGTATATATTAATACTTTTAAAAATTATACATATATTCTCTATTTCAAGTAGTAAAATCTGAAAAAATAGTAGTGCGACATTAGAAGAAAAAATTAATAAAAAGAGAGACTGACTGACCAACTGATACGTACACTCTGTCTGACAGGTACAAAAAGCTCACTTAAATATATTAGAAATATATATGCAATACGCTAAACTTTAATAAAATGAGAAAAAAACACTTCATCCAGAACATCAAATAAAAGCCATAGGCGCTCACCTGTCTTAAAATAAACATATACTCGTACATTATTAATGTACTTAAAGATATTATCAGTATGAAGTAACACAATTTGAAGAATAAAAAGTTTAAAATTTAATTATCCCTAACGCTCACAAAGAGTAGACAGAAATGCTGACATACAAAGTTATATTGTATACTAGAGGAGCAGTTGAGAGGTCAGACCTAAATTGTAAGAAAACGACTTCGTTTTCTGTTGATCACTATTCAAGAAGAAAATAGGATTGTTCATTATGAATTAACTAATTTAAAACTACATTTAAGTTCAGTCTCATATTCATATGATGCTGATCTTAAAATAAAATTTATAAATAAAGGTTATGTAATTCTATATATTTTATGTATCTAAGATTCCAACAAAGCTACTATATGAAAGAATCTCAAGCGCTTCTACCTGCATCAGAGTTTATTCAATAGCAGTCCAATTGAATAAAATTTTAATTTGAAATAGTAAGCAAAGACATCAACTTACTGTATTCTTATTCATAATCATATACAGCGTGTTTTTTTTAGAGGTATAGAACTTCGAATTGAAATAAAACACAAGAAAATCGTTTTAATGTCCATCAATTTGGCTTTATTTAAAGGATAATTTTATGCCATTAATGTTTAAATATGATTTCGGGCATGTGGCCGCCGCGGCTGGCTCGAATAAAGCCAATTCTACAGGTCCAATTTTCAACCACTTTTTCGAGCATATGGGGCCGTATGTTGGCAATAACGCCACGAATGTTGGCTTCCAAGTCCCCTAACGTTTCTGGTTTGTTGGCGTAGACGAGCGACTTCACATATCCCCAAAGAAAATAATCCAATGGTGTCAAATCACACGATCTTGGTGGCCAATTGACAGGTCTATTCCGCGAAATTATGCGCTCATCGAATGTTTCCTTCAATAAATCGATTGTGACGTGCGCTGTGTGGCATGTAGCGCCGTCTTGTTGGAACCACAACTCATCCACATTCAAAATCTTCAAAATCTTCCATAAAGTTGATGGGCAAAGCTCCAATTGCTGTGCACGGTGGCGAATCGATTCATTCGGGTCCTCTTCAACACTTTGCTCTACAGCGGCAATTGTTTCTTCGGTGCGCACTGTTCGACGTCTCTGCGGATGCGTATTATCACATAGAGTAAACGTAGTGCGAAAACGATCCATGGTTAACCGAATTAATTGCTCTGATGGACGATTATGTCGACCATAAAATGGACGGAGCTTGCGGTAAACTTCGCGAACTGAACCACTATTTTCGAAATAAATTTGCACGATTTGCAAGCGTTGTTCTTTTGTCAACCTGTTCATGATGAAATGGCAAACCAAACTAAATATTAATCACTTGACAGCTGACAAAATGGCCGCCAGTTAAAAAAGTGATGCCAACTTAAAGTTCTATACCTCAATAAAAAACACCTATTACTAGAATATGTATATACCTATCAAAGGTCAAATTCTAAAAGTCTTATAAATTAAGCAATATAAAAAATAACATAATTTTTATACACGTACAAGGTTTCAAAAGTAATTCAAATAAATTTATTGGAAAAGAAGTAGCGACAATTACGAATATAATAATTTCATTATGAAACTCAATAATCAATAAAAAATAAAAAAAGAAGAAAGCTGGCTAACAAAAAACTATCATTATATAAGCTGGGCTGCTGGATCAGTTTCATTTAAAAATGATTATAAATGTATAAAAGGCAATGCAAGATGTTCTAAAAGTTATGTAAAAGGCGATGAAAAAAGGCTACGGCTGGAAAAAATTTTATATCAAAATATTTCTAAGAATGAAGATAAGCTACATCAACTTTAAACAAATGTAAATTAAATATAGGAAATATTTATATTATAGTTACTATTATTCTAAAGTATGTATCTTAAGGAATTCAGTTTTACTTAAAACAGAAAATCCTCACAAACTTTGAAGTAAATACAGATAAAAATTAAATCAACGTTTTTTCATTTCAAATAAAAAATAAAAAAAACTATGAAGATATTTGAAATCTATACATAAAAGACCTGGCGAATATTTACAACATCAACAAAAGACCGCACATGACATTCAAGCACGGAGCCAAACACTTATTTGTATGTACATACATACATAAAATCCATTTCTAGATATGTATGTACACATAATATCAAATTTCTTATCAATACTCAAGTATTTATTAGATCTTGACAATCACACTTACATATCTACATCATAAAAATATATGAACAACGCAAACCATTCATTCAGAGCAAATGCCCAAGCTAAACGACCTTATTATGGACAGAGAAACTATAAATTCCCATGATCGTATGAAAAGAAGTTCAGCGAAAGAAGCCGGACGTAGTTAAGTAAACAAAATCTGTAATATAAACAAATTTCTCGTAGGCAGACTTTAAAGCTGGAAAATTTTAAGCATGATAAAATACCCAGCAACCTTGAGTATGAAAATATAACTATGTATATGTATATGTATCAGATATATGAAAATATTTTATAGAACCAAATCTCGATATTGAATACCATTTATTTCTACATACATAAAACTATTAGCGTGAGAAAATCATACGCACACACACATATACCAGATTTCATCTAAGAAAAATTCAAATTATTTCAACAACACACCACCCCTCACAAAACACGGCCAACCTTAAATTCCTACAGATATACATACAAAAATTCTCACGGTCATTCCTACAAACAACACTGACAACAACACAAATCACGATCAGCCTTAAACTCCTACGAAGATGCATACAGATTCCCACGGATACATATCACTCGTACGACAACACCCTCACCTATCCTCAAATCACTAATACCATTAAACTCCTACAAACATATGTACATACACACAGACATATTACTACACCAACCTCACCTACCCTAAATCATGATCAGCCTTAAATTTTCACAGACATACATACATACAGATTCCTACGTATACATATTACAACAACATCCTCACCTCTCTTAAATCACGATCAGCCTTAAGCTCCTACAAACATATAGACATACATACACGCAGTCGATCAACCTCAACTACACCACACCCCCTCCCAATAACAGCCTCGCTTAAATTCTCCCGGACAGGCACATCCACAAATTCCCATGGATACATATTACTCGTACAAGAACACCCTCACCTACCCCAAATCATTATAAGCCTTAAATTCCTACAGACTTGCAACACCTGCATACACGCAGTCGATCTACCTCAACTACACCCCGCCCCCTGTCAATCACACCCTCACACAAATTCCACCAGACAGGTATACACACATACACTCAATCCATCTACCTCAACTACACCACGCTCCCCCGGCCAATCACAGCCTCGCACAACAGACAGACGGACGGACAAACAGACAGACAGATAGACACATCCATAAAGTCCCTCGGTTATGTATTACGACAACAACCCCACCCACCCCAAATCACGGTCAGCCTTAAACTCCTGTATTAGCATTAGAAATAACTTTTATGTTTTTCCCGTCAGAATTATGAAAAATCATTTCCCCGTCGGCATTTGGAAAAAAAATAATATTCATGTTTTACCGTAGGCATTAGGAAAAATAATCACGTATTGCCGTCGGCATTAGGAAAAATTAATTTTCACTATTTCACCCCCGTTGGTACTAGGAAAAATCATTTTCATGATTTTCCCGTAGTCATATACATATATACATACATTACAAAAAGAAAAACCCCCAACCTATGAACCCACTTAACGTATTCCCACAAAAAACAAAATCACCCGTTCACACAATTAATGTAACCCCAAAAAAATCACCCGTTCCCACAAGGGTTAATGTAAACAAAAAAAAACTCCTAATGTAAACAAAAAATTCCTAATGCAAACAAAAAAACATCAAAGCGTTCCGCCGAAAACGCAAGGTATCAAATTTCACAAATTTCCAAGAATTTTAAAATTTTAAAATTTTAATTACTCAAATTTCAAATTTTAATCGGCGCCAGGATGAACAATTCCCTACTACTAAGATGTTGTAGGTAATTTCCATAGAAAAGTTTGCTACGGCACCTACAACATTCTTCCCTATGTTTCATGAGGAATGCATAAACTTATAAAAGTGCTAATGTTTTTTAATTAACCTTAATTTTTCTTTATTAAATTAATAAAAATGAGTGCAATTATATATGCAAATAAATAAAAAAAATTCGCGAAATGACGAAAATTGGCAAAAGGATACTAACAGAAGCATGATAACAAAGGCTAATAATGTTTTAAAACCTTCCAAATTGTTAGGACGCTAAAAACTATGTAAAAGCCGCTTTTATCACGATATTTGCAAAAAAATCGCGAGAAGTTGCAAAATTTTAAACAAGCCATAATATTGATTAAAAATCGCCAAAAATATAAGGAATGCAAAAAATTTAATAAAAATCGCGAAAATTCGCAAAAAGCTACTAACAGCGGGATGATAACAAAGTCTAATATTTTTTAAAAATCGGCAGAACTGTTAAGAAACTGAGAGCATGCAAAAAGTCGCTTTTATCGCGAAGTGTGTAAAACTTTCGCGAGAAGTTGCAAAATCTTCAGAATCGCCTAAAATTTTTTTATCTTTTATAAAATTGTAATTTTTCTTATTTTTTAATCACCCGAATCCACCATTAACATTTCTGCAGTATATTTTTCTCATAATGCCGAAAATTTTTTGTTTTTTTTTTTGCTTTTATTAATTTCAAACTATTTTCGTTATTTTTATTCTTTCTCTTCTTCTTTTTAAATGTTCGACATTTTTAAAAGTCTAACAACACTTACAACAGGCCGTTCATAACTACCATAGTTGTAGCTAATACAATCTACAGTAGGTTGCGGATTGGGTAATTATATTACATATTTATGTCAAACTATAATCGATAATATAAAACAAACTAAAAATGAAAAAAAACAACAAATTTAAATATACAGCCATGTTACAGTAGTGCTCAGTTTCATTCAAAAACGGATCCGTATTTTGGTGCTTTAGAAAACAAAAACGAAAAAAAGTTTCGGAACGAAATCATTTTTAATTTCATGAACCGAATTAATATTTTCAGCATATTAAAGTAAAAAAAATATATTTTCAGCAATTTTTTTCAATAAAGAATACTATTTTTAGATTACAATATATAATTTGACTTCGAGAAGCCGTTTTAAAATTTCTGGCTACACCTTATATGATTCAAAGGACCCGAGAGGAAGAGCATGCGGTGGATCAGCAATTCTAATAAACTCAAGACTCAAACACAGTGATGGTATTTGGTGCGTTTCGGGTATTTTTTGGTGCTTTTTGCCTCTTCATGAACGCGAAATTTTGGTTAATACCCTTTTTAAAAAGCGGGTATTTACAGTGCTTTTTAAAAATTTCTCACAGTGCTTTTGGTGCTTTTTTGTAAAATAAAAATATTTTTAATTTTACAAACCTAAAATACTTTTAAGCGCTAATAGCATCATCTTTTGACTGAGCCTTCTTATATTATTTTTAATGAAAACAACGGAAACTATGCTAAAAACCATTTAGAAAACTTTTCATAATTGGGTTTAAAAAATTAAAATTTTTCTTGCAAAATAGAAAACGAAAGTAACTGGAAAGTACCACATAATTCTCTGCATAATATTTGATTGACAGTAGTACGCAATAAGCATTTGTTAAAGTTTACACAAATATTTAATCATCCTAGAACAATTGACAAGATGAGGTTGTCAATAGCAGTCAGTTGTTTTAGACAACGGGTAGCCAAGTCCCAATTTTTTGCTATCGTATAGACTTGGGTCGAAGTCGTTCACTAGTTCATTTTTGCCACAAACCAATGATCAAACCCATGTAATTTAAATGGGTTTGATCATTGGTTTGTGGCAAAAATGAACTAGTGAACGAGTTCGACCCAAGTCTACTATCGTATTGACGTGCTGTCAATGTTGACAACTGGAATAAGGGTGAATATCGCAAAAAACAAAAACTTTTAAGTTAGTTAAGAAAAAAGTGTTGCCTTTAATGCATTTTGTATGTGTAAATGATTTTTCAGTAACATCTTTATTCTAATCTAGGCTTAAGCTTCACTTACCAAATGACTAACACCGATCATATAACTACTAACATTATGAAAAATTAATATAATTAATATTAAATATTTTGAGGCAAAAACTTGAAATTATATAATGAGGTCTTACACCCCAAACTCTCCTTTTTTAAATAGCTTAATGTATTACAATTAAAAAAAAATTTGGTGCTTTTTTACCCTCTTTTTCTTATTTTTTGCGCTTTTTACCCTTTTTGCAACAGCTTAATGTGCTTTTGCTCTTCTTCGAGATACCATCACTGCTCAAACATTATATTATTGACAACATTTGTGAGCAACATCTACAAGCAACGAATATTTGTGTTGAAAATGTTTGCACAAATTTTGTGATATCATCAATTTACTCCCCCCCCCCCAGATTCGCAATTACTGAGAATCAATACGAGGATTTCTATAAATCTCTTGGCACTTGTTTCGTAGCAGCTGGCGACTATAATGCCAAACATACGTTCTGGGGTTCGCGTCATATTACACTAAGAGGTCGAGCGTTGTTCAACACAATTTCAAAAATGGGCTTGGACGTCATTTCGAGTGGGGATCCTACTTACTAGCCTGCTGACATAAATAAAATTCCGGATGTTATAGATTTTGGCGTCATGAAAAACATTTCTAGGGAATTAATTAACGTTGAAGCTTCTTTAGATCACTCATCCGATCACTCTCCCACGATCGTTACAATCTGTAGCCCACAGAGAAGTGATTTACCTCACTCGTATGTGAAGATGATCAGTCGTGTAAATTGGCTGAAAAATATCTTAGTAGTCATTGCACGGAAACCATTACGCTAAGAACACCCGAGGATATTGAAGCTAACATCGCCAACCTTAACGAAATGATTACACAGGCTGCTGAACATGCTACTACCTCCCATCCGCAGACTGGATTTAATAAAATTTATTCTACCGATATTGAACGTGTCGTGTGTGAAAAAAGAAGAGCTAGAAGGGAATGGCAACAGCACAGATTACCACAACTTAAAATTAGATTTAAAGAGTGCACTAAACGACTCCAAGAGTTACTTGCAATTGAAAAAACTGCATCTCTTAAAAATTATTTGGAAGGTCTTGATGTCACACCAGCATCTAATTACTCTTTGTGGCACGCTGCTAGAAAGCTTAAAACACCAGTTGAGTTTAAACCACCTCTGCGCACATCTACAGGAGGTTGGGCTAGAAGCGATACTGAAAAAGGTAACACATTCGCTGATAATTTAAAATACGTATTTACCGCAAACACATGTACTGGTGTTATTGATTTACCGAGAGTAGTTGCTCTACCCCTGCAACCGATAAAATTTAAGATGCGTGATGTACAAAAAATAATTGCTTAACTCGACCCGAAGAAAGCTCCAGGTATTGGTGGCATTAGTAACAAGATGCTGATGAATTTGCTTGATATTGCAATAAGAATCTTGCTATTTATTATTAATGCCATTTTGCGAATGCAGTATTTTCCACATAACTGGAAACTTGCCAAGATTAAAATGATTCCAAAGCCAGGCAAAGATCTTACCAAGGCTTAGTCATATAGGCCTATAAGCTTACTTTCAACATTTTCAAAGCTTTTCGAAAAGCTGCTCATGACTAAATTGTCCAAAATTTTAGCTGATAATGGGTGCATCTCGGACCATCAATTTGGTTTTAGAAGTCAGCATAGCACCATTGAACAAACACATAGATTAGTCCAAGTTGTAAGAAGAACATTTGAGGAAAAGAAGTATTTTTCTGCTCTCTTTATTGATGTTTCTGAGGCATTTGATAAAGTGTGGCACGAAGGCCTATTTTTAAAATTGAAGACATATTTGCCAATAAATATAGAAAAACTTTTGTTGAAGGAGACTTCATGAGTGTGCCCGAATCTATATCTTCTGGTGTGCCACAGGGTAGTATTCTGGGGCCAGTCTTGTATTTAATATATACTTGTGATATGCCTGTGAGCAATAACATCCACACTTCTGCATTTGCCGATGATACAGCCTGTATGAGTATGCTAAAAACCCTGATGAGGCATCACGCAATCTCCAAGCACACATTACCCAGCTTGAAAGATGGTTGAACTTATGGAGAATTAAAGTAAAGGAACAAAAGTGTGTTCATATAACGTTTACCCTAAGAAAAGATACCTGTTCCCCCATTCGAATCAATAATCAAAATATTCCTCAGCATTCTCAAGTGAAATACCTTGGCATACACCTTGATCGAAGGCTTACATGGCAACATCATATTGACGCTAAACTAATTCAAATGAAACTTAAGTTAACTCAAATACATTGGTTGATTGGCAGAAATTCAACACTCAGTCTAGACTGCAAAGTTTTGATATACAAGTAGCTTTTGAAGCCAATATGGTGCTACGGTATTCAGCTATGGGGCACTGCTTCAGCTTCAAATGTGGATAGAATCCAACGACGGCAAAATAAAATTTTACTGTTAATAACATCGGCTCCATGGTACATCAAAAATTCAAATATACATCGTGATTTAAATATGCCACTAGTGACTGAAGAAATCGCAAAATACGCAGGTAAATATTTAACAAAACTCGAGTCACATCCTAATCCGCTTGCTCGTAATATCTTGAACTTTACTGGACACATCCGCTGAAAAAAGAGGGACACAAGGGCCCTAATACTCAGCACCACAAATGATAATTCTTGAAAATAATTATTGTGCTTAATACGAAATTTATGTATTATTAATTACTATCACTAAGTTTATGTCCGATACTGATCGGGCCTAATAATTATATTTAGATTTAAGATTTGAATACTTATTGTTAGTTCATATTTGAAGATACAATAAATAAATATATGTATGTGTGTATAAAAAAAAAACAATTAATTAGCGTTAAGTGATACATATTAAATTTAATTGAACTAGAGTGAATTTCAATCAGGAATAATTTCTTAATCGGGCTTAAGACACTATTTTCAATTCTTATTGAATGAAATATTTTTATTAATTAATATGATTTGCTAAAGAAGAGAAGAAACATTAAACTAGACTTTTTAGTCGGGAGAAATGCAAATTTTTCTGTTCATTCATACACTTCGCCAGCACCCTTGTATATCTATTTGGGCAGAGATTCTTATTAACGTTGCTTATTTAACGTGAATTTTTAATGAAATGGAATATGTTAAAAATGTTTAATTACTAATCATATTTTTTTTAAATCTTGAGTTTTTCGGTGAATGATAATCTTTTTTTACGTGAAACTGATGCGTTCAAACATATTATATAAGATCGCGTACGTATCGCTCATTTACTCAAACAATGTCATAACTCAAAAAAGCTAGTTTGCCAGAAAATGAGTTTGAATTTTTCGATTTAACTGCACACAACTTAGTGGAAAAAAAATTTATTTTCCTCTCAAAAGTTGAGAAATTTTTACTCAATATGAAGCACGATATGAGGACAAATTCTGCATCAATAAGTCAAAAATTCAATTTTTATAGCTATTGCTATTTATGGCGAGATACAGGGGTTAGAAAATAATTTTCGTAACAAAATTAATCGACACTATTACAGTTATAAATTTATTTTTGTTTTGATTTCTTTGTAATTAAAAGCAGCGTACGAAAATAAACGAAGCAAATTGTTTGAATTTGTTTTCTTTGGTTCTTTGAAATGAGTGAAAAAAAACAAAACAACAACAATGAGAAACATCGCTGAGTTTGTTTTTGTATTATTTTTTTGCAAATAAGCACAAGCCAGAGAACATTGCCGATCGACTGTAAGACGAATAACAGCCGCCGCCGGCAACAAACAATATATTCATTTAATCGTGCTCCGCTAGAAAAGATAATAATGGGTTATAAATGGAAATGTTTTGAAATATTTTCGGCGAATTTGACATCATCATATAATATAATTTTATTGCATTGTATTTAACACATTAAGTTTGTTTTATACTATGTTCTCACTTATGTTTTTAAACATGTTAAATACATCGTCAGCTGGTTTCTGGCTTGCGGCACAGTATATTCAAAATACATTATGTCTGCAGCAAACCAGAAACCAAACGACGACATTTTCACAATTATGTTTAAGACGAGTTTTCTAAGAACCAAAGTTTTTTAAGAACTAAACACAACCGTTCATATTATATTTGAGATGATTAAGGTTGACGTTTTGTCAATAAAAAAATTGTAATTACGAATAATTATGCTTTTCAAACAACAAATGTTTTTGTAAATAATTGAGTATTCTTTAAGTAATTACTTGCTTACCAAATAATTTATCAGGTGCCGCCATTTAATAACAAAACAAAGGTGCCAGAGTTATCAAAAAACGGACTGAACATATTCTATTTAAGTGTTTAACACTACCTAGTCAATTGTTTTAGTGTTACTAGTAGATTTTCAATGACAAGCACCTGCTAAATGTTTATAGCACAAAGTATTGTATGGGGAATAATTAGAGAGTAGTACTGGTGACAAAGTCAAAAGCGACTCGGTACATTTTCACTATCGGCATTTCCTTCAGGGTATACATATATTCGCAAAAATTTATATTGGTAAATGCCGACTGCATACATAGGTATGCACATATGTACATATCGCACACTAAATCATAAAGAGTCACAACTCAAAAAATTTCAAATGCTGAGTAGTGACAAACAACTGTTGATACCGTATAAATGAAGCAAGAATGTAACATAAAAACAAGCATAACGGTAACTTATATTCTTCAAGAAGAATGTTATGTAAAAGAAATTGTTGCGCTCGTTAGAGATTTCTTCAATTAACTTGTTTATAAAAAAACTAAACCAGTTTGATCATTTTGAGTTGTGACTGTTTATGATTTAGTGTGCGATATGTGCTTAAATTTTTTTTGCTACCCATGTGCAAAGCTGCACATTTACTCTGAAGAAAGCGTAAAGTTAAGTGTCCCCAAGTCAGCACTTCAGTCAACTATGTTATTGAATTTTTTATGACATTGTCAACTGAGCGTCTGCATATAAATTTTGCTTTTGATGCGTAGTAAACATTTTATCAGCTACACATATGTAAATATGTTTGTCCATATACTTCTTCTTAATGTTTTATTGGTTTAATAAAAGTGACGGCAAGCAAAATTTAAAAGGTTAATACAAATTTATTAAACAATAATTCAAAAACTCCAACAAAAATAAATTACAAAAAATAAATAAAATAACACTTTGTATAAAAATTAAAGTTGTCAAACGGTATCGTAAAAACACCGATATCGATTCAAATACCGTTAAAATTAGATACCGGTATCGTTACCGATACCGCAATCCATTTCGGTTAGAAAATACCGGTATCCAGACTACCGTTTACGTCTATACCGGTATACCGATTCCGACCAAAAAAATAAATGATAGTTTAGTTGTAGTTGCCAAATTTTTATTATGTATTACAACTTTTTTCACCACGAGACAACTGCTTTTCATCAGTTGTATTTTGGTTTTTATTTCGTCCATTGTGTTCGTTTTGTTTTATTATTCCAGACGCCAACTAAGCCCATTTGTCAACCAATATTATTGCCATGTTCATAATCAGGGCAAGTTTTTTGTGGCACGAGGGACGGACAAAAATGGCTGGTAAAACACTCTGACATATAAAAATCTGTTCTGCGTTGCAAAAAGGGTATTTGATGGCAAATTGGACTAATAATGGTTTTCTATGTCAATGATTGAAGGAATGGCTAATATGACAAGAATGGAAAATGCCACAAAAAACTTGCCCTGTTCATAATATTGTAACATAGAATCTCAAGAAAAAATTGCAAGGCCAGAACTAAAAATATTTAAATGTTTTGTAATGGATACTATGGTTTCAAAAGACACAGCATAGATAAGAACCTTTGTTTTTCGAGCATTAATTCGAAGACAACTAAAATTAGTTGATATTCAGAATACCAAAAAAACGGTTGTTTAAAAATTAAGTTGTTTCAGTTTCAATCCAACTTTGTTGAGCTGTAAACCGTAATATGGGAAAATTTGAAATAATATATTTCAATTAACTTCCTTTCTTTGGTTTTGGTCTTGTTTACACACTTCACCGTAATAAATAAGGTTGGTAGAGAAAAAACTTCTAAACGTTTATATTTGAAGTTAAGGATTCCTCTCTTTAGGTGAAGAAAAGTACCTACTTTAAGTTTTTTAATGTTAATTGTACAAGAATATTGCTTTCTTTGTTTTTAAGTTGGCTAAAAGAATATAGTTTATCCTTTGAATTGAAATATTCAAATGTTCGTTTCGTCTGAATTTGGCGAGAAAGTTATAAATAATATGGGTCCAGTACAAAAATAGTGCCTAAGAATGTGTCCAAAGTATAAAAATGTCGAAAAAAAACCGAAAAATTATATTTGGTGAAAATTACAGACATATGTATATTTGAAATTTACTGAAACAACATATATGTATATGGTTCGAAATGTCTTAGTCTCTTCTTTCTGTATCCGTTTATAAATTTAAAATCGGTTGGTATTTAACTTAGTTAGAAGTTGATAAGTGCCTACGGGTACGAAAAAGCGGTTTTTTACCCGTAACTCAAGATTTTGGAGGTGTCTGGAAAATTTTGAATACAGATTTTTGTTATACTCGACAATACCTAGCAGAAAAATAATAACACGTCCCAGGTATTTCGATTTCATCAAATTTTGTCACACAGTGTAATTTATCAGTATAGACAAAACTTATATTTTTACTCTTTTGTTTAATTAACCAAATGTATACTTTATATATGTAAAGTTTGAACTGCAGTCTCCTTGTTTCACTTTTTTAATAAATTATTGTTTAATAATAGTATAAAAACATATATAGAAACAAATAAGAATATATGCTTTTAAACATATGTATGTTAATGTAAAAATACTCCATTTTTTGAAGTAATTTAATAAAAAACCGATACAGTTATTTGTTTCGCATTCATTTTAGCGAATTTAAAAGCGAATGCAAATAGCAAAAGTAAGCGAATTATTTGCGAATGCGAAAGCGAATGCGAACATTCGTTACATCCCTAGCTTGTAGTGTGTGTCTGTGTATCTGTGTGTCTGTCCGTGTCCACGTACAGCCCAAACGGCTGGACCGATTTTTCTGTTTGAAAGGTGACTTCGAGAAGGTTCTTAGCTATGTTTGAAGAAAATCGGTCCAGACTAGACTTCTGTCCAACAGTTCTTTTTAAACTAGTTCGTTCAGTTGGACACAAGTTCGATCAAAAACATCAATGTTAATTAAATGGGTTTGAAACAACTTTTGATTCAAACGCTCTCAAACTAGTTCAAAAAGAACTGTTGGACACAAGTCTAGTCCAGACGTTTAGAAGATATCAGATCTTTTCTAGATATATCGGGGGTTTTTAAAATTTTTATTTTTTTTTTGTTATTTTATTTCTTTTTTTTCAAGCAGCTTCATCATCTGGAATGTTGAATATTAGGGCCCGTGTATCTCTCTTTTTTAATCGGATGTGTCCAGTAAAGTTCAAAATATTACGAGCAAGCGGATTAGGATGTGATTCGAGTTTTGTTAGATATTTGCCTGCGTATTTTGCAATTTCTTCAGTCACTAGAGGCATATTCAAATCACGATGTATATTTGAATTTTTGATGTATCATGGAGCCGATGTTATCATGCGTAAAATTTTGTTTTGCCTGCTTGAATTTTCTCTACATTTGAAGCTGAAGCAGTGCCCCATAGTTGAATTCCGTAGCACCATATTGGCTTTAAAAGCGACTTGTATATTAAAAATTTACAGTCTAGGCTAAGTGTTGAATTTCGACCAATCAGCCAATATACCTGAGTTAATTTAAGTTTCATTTGAGTTAACTTAGACTCAATGTGGTGTTTCCATGTAAGTCGTCGATCAAGGTGTATACCAAGATATTTCACATGTGAATGTTGAGAAACAACTTGATTGTTAATCCGAATGGGGGAACAAGTATCTCTTCGTAAAGTAAATGTTACTTGAACACACTTTTGTTCATTTACCTTGATTCTCCATAAGTTTAACCAAAGCTCCATCTGGCTAATGTGTTCCTGGAGTTTGCGGGATGCCTCATCAGGGTTTTCATGCATACTAAGGCAGGCTGTATCGTCGGCAAATGTGGAAGTATGGATACTACTGCTCACAGGCATATCACAAGTATAAATTAAATATAAAACTGGTCCCAGTATACTCCCCTGTGGCACACCAGATGAAATTGTTTCAGGCCTACTTGTAAAGTCTCCTTCCGCAACAGTGAACTTACGGGAAATAATGTAACTTTCCAAAAGATTTAAAATGTTTATTGGTAAGTAAGTCTTCAATTTTAATATTAGGCCTTCATGCCACACTTTATCAAATGCCTTGGAAATGTCAATAAACAGCGCAGAACAATACTTTTTTTCCTCAAAAGTTCTTCTTATAAATTGAACCAATCTGTGAGTTTGTTCAATGGTGCTATGCTGACTTCTAAAACCAAATTGTGCTTTCTAGAATTACTAAAATGCGCTAGTATACTAGAAGTATCTAGTCAGTACAACCAACGTCTGTAGTTATTTTTCAATGACACGCTCATGTTAAATGTCTGTAGAAAAAAAGCCTTGTCTGGGGTATATTTCGTTAGTAGTATTGGCTACAAAGTCAATAGTGAATCAATCTGTTGATTACATACATACATATCTATACATACATATATTTATATGTATTTATGTATTTTTATGTTTAGGTTTTGTTTGTTTCTTGGGTACCCTAAGAAAAATTATTTTCTTTATTACCTTAATTTATTGTTTTTATTTACTTTTAAAAATCTTTCGGATTTGCTGTAAAAAGCAAAATATGAACTACCTGCTTATATTTTTAATATTCATGATTTTTGCATTCGATGTCGCTCAGCCATTTTTTAGTTAGTGTTTAGCAATTTTTTAGCCATATCTTTCTACATCTAGCCATTATTAGTGAAGCAATTCTGGCATCACTGTTATTCACAAATTATTCAAATTACAGCTGTAGTGGAAGTTTTGGATAAATATTTTTGTGAAACATTTTCAGATGATATTTAGTATCCTATATGGTTGGTTGGTTGGTAGGCATTCAAGTAGAATCTGGATGATTCCTTTTCGAAAAACCACTCCACTGCTTGGTGTCAACCTATTTAGAACCGTATCTAATTGTACGGATACGGTGATAGGTACTAGATCCAATCCGTCGCGATGAGGTCGTCTAGTACATTTCTGCCTAAAAACTTGTGGAAGATTGTTTCTTCTTCGCTTTCTTATCGACAACTTCGGCAGAACTCATTATAGGACAGACCTATCCTACCAGTGTGTCTGCCGACCGTCCAGTGCCCCGTCATGACTGCAAGAAACCTCGAGATGTCTTTACGATCAATCATTACAGCAAGCCAATCATTACAGCAAGGCCATATTTTCTTGCGCCATCTACATTCAGCCTTATAGAGATATATACCGTTTCTAATAGTACCAAACAGCATGGCTACCGATTTGGCATTGGTGGCATTCATAGCTGAGCCAGCTCGTCCGCCCGTTCGTTATTTAAAAAGTTGCTATGGGCTGGAACCCAGATGATGGTGAGGTCAACCTTACCACCCAGTCTAAATAGCACACTCTTGCACTCTCCAACTAGAATATATTAAGTAGTATATGATCCTAAGATCTCTTAAGATAGAAGAGCTGGTTGGCTGTCGATAAAGATACCGACTTTACCCTGTATTTTCTTATCAATCACCACTCTAGCGGCTAACCTTACCACCAAAATTTCAGCCTGAAATACAGTTATAGAAAATACTCCAGAGCCTACACCGCAGACCATTCTTGATACATTCGTGTATATTCTGATGTCATATTCCCTTACCATTGTGCATCCCTTCCACTCCCGTTTGGATACAATCAGAACTTAAACACCTTGTGAAAGGTGATTACTGATTACATGGGGAGGTACATTACATGTAATCAGTAGATTTCCCCAGCGTAAAGGTAGTTAACGCAAGATTCTGGCATTGCCATAGGACCTTGATTTCCACCGCCCAGATGCAACTAATCTTGCCACACTACTTGAGGATACCGCCAATATATGAAGGTCGATCGGAATAAGGTTTAGTATAGGCTATACTGTATAGCATTCAGAGCCTCCAATGGACTATTACTTAAAAATACTGTTATCCCTACGCAAGCCGATCTCTATATTCTATAAAGTTAATCTACCACGTTTTCGTATCCTACATAATCATACGAATTTTTTGAAAATTCAACCCTGGGAACCGTTTCTGAAAAGTTACAAGTACATTATTTTATTTCACAACTTTTTTACTTGTTTTACATACTTGTAAGTTTATATAAATATCGTACAATAACCTATCTTATAGGTTGTTATGTCATCCAATTCTTTCAAAAGGCACGTAAGTCGTTGTCATTATTATTATTATTATTAAATATTATCATTTTTATTATTGTGATTTTTGTTAATATTATAATTATTTTAACATAAACATCCCCATAAAAACGCATACAAATATGCACTAACCAATTTTTGCCGGTTGTTGTAAAAATTCAAGAAGGGGAGCGCAAAAAGCTGAGAAACACAACAATATACCTCTGCATAGAATAATAAAACTGTGTTCAAATACAAATTGAATTGTGTGCATTAATTTTGCCTTTAATATTCCCATAAGGACTGTATATACAAAAATAACAAATTGTGATTATTTCGCTTAACTTGGTTTTTATCTCTATTGTTTCTGTGTATTTTTTTATTGAATATGGTACAGACATACAAAAAAAAAACAAAACAAAAAAAGCTCAAGCAGTTCTTCTTACTATAAAATAAAAATCTGTTCTATTATTTGAAAGAGAGAGCATCATGAGGGGGAACGATGGGTAGGGGGAGGGGATAGGTTAGGAATATATGTATGTATTTATGTTTACACCAAAGTGAGAGATTTTCTATTATTTTTTTTAAATAAAATTGATGTTAAATACAAGACATATTTCAATATATATATTCAATAAGTACAAGCAAATTAAGAGTATGCAGACTACATCAGAATGTAAGGAATTGCTTAAAGCAATAGAATGGGTCATTTTCCAGACAGAAGAAAATTTTATAATCGCCATTCAAATTCATTGTCTCAGCTTTTTAGGGTTCCGTACACCAAAGGTGAAAAGAAAAAAATTTGAAATTTTTTTTAATTTTTTTTCGTCAAAAAATTTTATATTTTTAATAGCGGCAATTTTTTAATTAATTTTTTTTGCAATTTTTTTTTCAAAAATTTCTTTACGACGTACTATGTTTGTCCATAATATGATTTTTTATTTGATATAAAATTTAATGAATGGTAGAAAACTGAGAAAAATTGCGATTTTTAGGTGCTTTTCAATCGTAATTATTTTTTAATCTAAAAAAAATGGTTAGCACCATTGAATTCAGCGTACTCGAATTAGGTTTACCCAGCAGGTCCACCGCTTATTACTCTTTTGCACTAACACATGGTAATTATTTAAACACATGTATAATCTCTGTTCCAGATAGTGTTGCCATATTTTACTTCCAAAAGTCTTCAATTCGACCAAAAAAATATTTTTCTGGCGTTAAAAAAAATCTTTTTTTTTATAATTTTACTCAAATAATATTAATATACCTCAAGTTTACTGCATTCAAATTCAGTTAAAATGTATTTTGAACTAACATAACAAAAGTAACATGCACATGTAGAAAGACATCTAGACATTTGTTTCGGCTGTCAAAAAATCTAACGTAGGTGGCATTTTATGTTCACTCCATCACACCTCAAATTGCATTAAAAACACAAGAAGAAAGCAAACAGCTGTTTAGGATTAACATGCCTGCATTAATCGTTGACGTCCGGTGGCAGAGCAGTTTCATGGTCTTTTGTAGTTCATAAACGAACTAGTTCAAATGAACGATCCAGTACTTTGAACTAAGTGAGCTAGTTCAATTGTTTTACGCTCACTAGTTTAATTTTTGAACTTAGAACTAAGACACAAAATGAACTAAACGTAGGATCACACGATTACCGCAAATACAGCAATCTGACCCAATTTTTATTATGCTGAATTGATGTATACAAATTTTATTGTCGCAGATTGCCGAAGAGTGAATTTGTGGGAATAATTGCCGTAACCCAGTCACACGATTATTCTAACTTGCGGCAACAGAAACTAACAGCTATTTTGGTAGTTTTTAGTTTGTTTTGTTTTACTTGCAAATGGGTTTGTTTTAAAAAGAAACAATTATTTTTCTATTTTAGTGTCAATTTTCGTTCATTTAAACGAATAAGAACTAAATATGTGTATGGGTTAAGATTGGCTCACAGTTCCATGTTAATGTTTCAAATAAGTTATAATTTCATAATATTATCAAGTAAAGTACTTTAATTGCCGCTCGAGAAAACAATAAATATTAGTGCATTTTCAAAATTTTTATTGGGGCATGGTTGTCTATCAACCGTTCACACGATTGCTGCACCAGAGTTGCATATGATTGCGGTAAATCAGCACAATATTGTTCTCGATTATCGTATAAGGCAATAAATTGTGAAATCACAGGATTGGCGTATAAAATTAACCAATAATTGGTGCATTGCGGCAATCGTGTGATCCTACCTTAACACATAGGCTATGAACTAAGTGTTTTCGACGTTTCGCTTTACTTTTTACCCGACTGCGCGACGCAAAGAAGGGTATTGTGTTTATCAGCCTATGTATGTATGTGTGTTCCATTGCGGCACTATATAAACCGAACGCGTGGACCAGGCGAACGACAAGTCGATTGTTATTTGGGCATTATACGAACGAAAGTAAGTGACTGCTTATCTTTCGTCTAAGTTTTATTTCGACGTCCTGTTAAATTTAAGAAAATTTATTTATTGAAATACGAGTAGCTTTGAGTTACATGTTTGTACATATAACCTTATCTGCAGGTATTTTTGTAACAAATACGTATGTATGTACATACATACATATGGATTCTCATACATATGGAATTTCAAACATTAATTGTATACATATACAAACAATATATACGTATGCATTGTATCACTCTCCAACTTTCTGAAGAATTCGCATTATTGTTCGTAGAAGTTTGTGGAACACAACACCGGCCGTTATTTTGAATACCAGTGTTTCTATATAACAATTTCAATGCTGGCAAGACTGTGGGCAGAGTTGATTTTACCATGTTAGTTTTATTTGAATTTCGTAATAATATTATTTGGCAATTTACAAAATTTAGTCAAATGAATTTTTTTATAAAATTCGAAATTTTTTTTCAACTCCAAAGTTGAATATCAACAAAAGTATGTATGCAGTATATAAAAAAATCTCCAGACAGGACACAGCCAAGAGAAGGACTTAGTGTTGATTTTTTTTTCCTGTCGCTTAATGTATTTATTTTTAACGATTAAAAATTAAAAAATTAATTATCTCTGCCTGTGCAAAGTAAACGTTTTTATTACTTTTTTTTTCAATAAACTAACTAAATAGATAACAGTACGCGCTAATGCTCAAATTCCATCCATTAATGAATCGTTTTATACCCAGTTGGTCATGGCTTCAATGCGTACAAGACACACAGAGACTCCGAGTCACAGTATAATTGCTGATTTGACTTATGTACATTTTACAAAATGCAATCTTTTTCATTAAGTTCGCTTATATTGATTGCTCCATCATTTGTTACCCGATCCAAAGATATCAGGTAGCAACTTTCGTAAGAATCTGTTTAAAAGTACATAAAACTTATTACAATATTTTAATCGCGCCAATCCCGGCCGTTTTCCTAAAGTCATTATTGCATCACTACCAGAGCCTAAGTTGAGCGAAAAGCTTTGTACGATTCGGTTGGGTAGAAGTGGGAAAAATTTAAGTTAAGCTTAAAACCAACCGGTTCCACTCACTTTTTTTAATGGATTGCAACTTTACAAGAGCCCAAGATGTCTAAAAATTTGTAGAAATCGATTGGAAAAAAGTTGACTTTGTTAAACTAAATGATATGGATGTAGATTTTATCTGCAAATAAATATAATGATTGAATGAACAAATTGAGTCAAGACGTAATTTAGTGGCTTTTGAAACAAGATTGACTTTATTTAAATCAGACCAATCTTTGACTATAGATGAAGCTTTGTAAAGAAGTATACGTGGAAAAAAATAATAAATGTGGTGAATGGCTCAAATTGGAAGTTGAATAACTTTTTGTTAAATTTTGAAAACCATCCAAAGGGGGAGGGTTGTAGCCCGAGATGAGGACATACAAAAACCGTTTTGAAAGATTTTGAAACAGCCACAAAATTGTTAGGTATTTTGAAAAACTATTTTAGTGTAGATATGTCGTAGTTCCTTAGGACCTCTAACTCACACAAAGTTTTAGTCCGAAAATGTATGCATAAAAGTATATTCTAAGAAGTTAGGTGAGTTTTTAAACGAGACATTACTTTTTAAAATCAGTTTATATTTCCAAAAGCTATTAAGCCATTTATAACGTAAAATTTGAGCGATTTGAGCTACTTGACAAAAGTAACAGTTATCTGGGTTATGAAATATTTTATGACGCCAAATCATTTGGGAAACATAATGGCAATGGCTGGCCTATAAACAAATAATTTTGGGTTTATACCATTTGCTAGATCTACATACATACATATGTAGTTAAAAACTATGATGAAGGAGGCATTTACTACATTACATTACATTTTAATCGCATACTTACATAATCGCGATTACGATTAAAAATATGCGATTAATCGCGATTATCGGTTAACCGCGATTAAGCAAAAAATATTTTTATAATTTTTATTAAAATCAAATTAAATGACGTCATGAGTTCGAACTTAATGGGTTTAGCCAAGGAAATTTAAATATATTTTCTTGAATTCACGTTTTAATTTAATTTTTCAATTAAATTATATTTTTATGTTGAGAAAATTTTGCGTGTAAAATAAAGTTCGTAAATAAGATTGATACTGATCTTATTTACGAACTTTATTTAAACAATCTCTTGATAGAAAGCATTTTCTAGAAAAAGTATGTTTTTACTTTATACGTTTTTTTATTTAATTTGTACATTTAACATATCCATTACTGGATGTCCATAAAAAAAATGGTATAAAAAAATACTTTTTTTATATGAAGTTGTTAATTCATTACGATATTAATTCATCAGGTGCGGAAACCCATTTATACACTTTTTTCAATATTTCTATTTTTTTGTAATAATGCGAGGTCCTAATATAAGACAAACTGCACCTTTAGCCAACAGAATGAAAAATATTTGTATCAATCGTAGTGCAATTTTTGAGATGTTACCACGTTTTTGAATTAAAATTGGGAGAATGTAATAAAATTAAATAATAAATTTAATAAGTGATTAATTTTAATGTTATTTTTCATTTTGCCTTATAATAATTTTATTGTTATGTAGGAAAATAAAATAGATGCATATCGAATGTAAATGGTTTCCTGGGTTTTGTATAAGTTTCTGAGCCTACCTGAATATTTTATTCTGATTTAATGCTAAATAACACGGTGTTACAAAAAAAAAACAATTTTTGTCAGAACTTGAAAAGCGACCAAGTGGGAGTTGTAGGCCTAGGTGAAGCATACAAAAACCGTTTTCAAAGACTTTGAAACACCCTAAAAAAATCGAGTTATTTAAAAAAATGTTTTAGGGTGGGTCGTAGTACTTTAGTACCTCTAACTCAAACATTTTTTGACCAATTTAAAATTTTTAAACAGTTTTGGAAAGGCAAATAATTATTTTTTTATAAAGTGTATGCATTAATTGTATGTTCCAAGAAATCGGATAAGTTTTTATCAAATATTTCGAATTTTTTTTTTATTTTTTTACATAATGTTTCAAACTCAACAATTGTTATTTTAGTTTTCTTCCATGAAGACCTATTTCTTTTTACACATAAACTTAAATGAAATTTAAAAAAAAAAATTAAACATTATTTGTTACAATCGATTCATATTTGCAAAAGTTATTAAACTTTTTCTAAAGTACAAATATTGCGATTACAGACTTTATTTGGTAAGCTACTTCACACAAATAACAGCCCTCTGCTTTATGGAATATTTGAGAAATATAATGGTAATGGGTGGCTTCTGACTTAATTTTCTTAAGTACACTGGAACAGCTTGCACAAGTACTTTCGGGTTCATACCATTTGCTAGACCTATATGAGAAGTCAAAATCTGTTTTGAAGGCATCGCGTGCGTGGCTGCCCGCTTCGCGCAGTAATTCCATTAGAATTCAAGTCAGCAAATAAACCGCAAACATAAAAAAAATCATTATGCTTATAACACACTGCATGACGATTACAAAATTTACAAATTTACTTATTTTAATTAAAATAAATATTAATAGTACTTCACTTGTCAACAATCTAGTTAAAATTTGGTACTCTTTCTAAAAACAATAACCAACCTTCAACAAACTTTGGCATTGTGGTGGTATTAAATTCGATTATTTCATGTGTTTATCCAAATATATAGCAGAAAATTTCACATAAAAACATTCTAAACTTTTTTAATGATTAAAAAAAATAGGACAAAATAATCTTTATTATCTTCCAGTTTAATTTTTTAAAATTAAAACAAATTGACAATAAAGAAGACTGTTCTTATTTCTGCATTACCGAATATAATAACTTTACTTATTAACAGCATTATACATAACGAGAAATTGTCATAAGCGACAAAACTGAATATGGTCCTAACAAGTTTTGCTATACGATTTTACATTAAAATGCAGGCTAGGATTTAATAGTGGGTTAAAACTACATTATGCACCAATATCTAGTCTCAAATAAAACTCGTTAAGACCATATTCAATTTTTCCACTTATGCTAACTGGCATGAAGATTTTTGTTATGTATAAGGCTTTAAGCATATACAAAAAAATAACTGTCAGATGACAAAAAAAAATAACTTGCATAATTAAGTTTATGGATTTGGTTCTTTCGTTAATTGTGTTTTTATTCATATTTTTTGCGCTGAGGGAGAAAATGTTAAAAAGTTTGTTAATGAAAAGTTGAATAACTTTTACAATTTTTATCCGATTTGAAAAAATTAAAACCATATTTTGTTAAAAATTACATTTGCTTTATATATTAGTATAATTTTATATAAGTTTTCAAATCAAAATAAGCCATAAAAAGCTACTAAAATGAACAAAGGTGAAACATATTATTTTTATTTTTTTTTTGATATTCTTAACAAAAACAATACTCCAAACTTATAAATGTATCAAGATATGCACATTGTTTTACAGCATAATCAGTTTTCTTTTTAACAACATAAAAAAAATTTAGATCTAACAAAAACTGATTAAGTTACAGTTCTATAAGTTAATCACACTAAATTTGAAGACTCTCACTAATATACTATTCTAGGTAAGCGATAATTAACAATTACTTTGTGTGGAAGGCAGCTTTTCCTCTGCTCTTGCACCACCACTTTTCTGCTTGATTTTGGGCATTAACTATAAAGTAACTAACACCAAGCTCACTGATATAGTATTATCAGTACGCAATAATTATTGATTAATTTGTATGGGAGGGAGCCCTTGCCCAACTCTTACACCACCACTTTTGCGCTGAATTACGCGCATTAACTGTAAAGTAATGCTTATCAAGTTTGAACCCTGTCAACGATATAGTTAGTATTTCATATATGCCATAATTAATAATTAGTTTGTATGGTGGTATCCATTCCCTGCTCCTATCGCATATTGGTGAAAATGGGACCACCTGTGGAGTATACAATTTCATTTAGAAAAATAATTTTTTAAATCGCTTAACAAATGACGGATAAATTGGTTAATTAGTGATTACTTTTACACCACCACTTTTCCGCTGAACTACGCGCATTAACTATAAAGTAATTCGCACAAAGTTTGAAGCCTCTCAATGATATAGTATTCTATGTACACCATAATTATTAATTAATTTGTGTGGAAGGTACCCATTCCCCTGCTACTATCGCATATTGGTGAAAATGGGACCGACTGTGGAGCATGCCATTTCATATAAAAAAAATAATTTTTTAAATCGCTTCTTAAATGACGGATAAATTGGTGAACATATGAAAAAAATTCATACATGACGAACATATAACCTCCTCCTTTTTTGAAGTCGGTTAAAAAGGGATATATACCTATATATATGCAGTTTATTCGAGTTATTTACATTTTTTTTACTAAAATTATGCCGAAGACAAGAAAAAGTAACTCCAATTGGTTTCCGGGACATATCGTTGATAAAATTGCAAATTCTTTGTAAAAATCGAGTTTTAGTAAAAATATACATACATAAGGCTGGCCATAAAGTCCGAACAGCAGCTACAATAGCGGCTGATTGCCTGAAGTTTCTCCCCAATATGTTTTTATAGCAATCATATAAAAAAATTTGCTGCTGTAATTATTTGGTCAACTGGGTACGAAAGACCTTGCACACACACACAAACAAATACGCCCACACACAACACGTGTCTTCTCACTTTAAATGAAAGTTGTGTAAGTGATTATGTGTACGTAGCGAGTGGTGAGTAAACAAATGCCAGTTTATTTGAATACAAATACAGGAACCCTTGTTACAATGTGTGTATATTCAAGAGTGGATTGGTTTAACAGTTAAATTTTAACTTAATGTCTGGCCTCCTGGCTGTCTGTGCTTGCGATAGTATCATATGACCGTAATCCATAAGTATTTGAAAATTGAATTAATAAATTTTTAATTAGTTAACGTAAGCCGTTGTTATAATGGCAAAGCAAATAAGATCGTTTAATTGAATTCACCTTTTCATTTGTTAAACAAACAATTACATGTTCGAAAAGTTAATAGACCATAATTCTGTTGGCCCAATTAATTTTTGAGTTCTTAAATAACACAATATTTAACATACACACACTAATATGAGTTTATACGAACTTTTGTTTGGCTGATTAATGTTGCTTCTACTATTTCAGCATGCATTTTCCTATGCATTCTCTTGTTGACAGAAGTTTCGGAATTAAAGTTGAAATTTTGAAATTACCATGACCACAAAAAAATATTTTTCTTTTTATTTGAGGATTATAAATAGTGACAGAGTATGCTGATTTCCCTAGGGAATAATCGCATGTTTTCTCTCTTGATAAGCCTTGCATTTATATGCCGATTTTTTTTATATTTGGGGGATTCAAATGGTAGTTTTAAGTGTCATACCGTTATGATGGTTCAAAAGGTTTGTTAAAAAAACATGTACAATACATATTAAGTAAAGTGAATATTCTAACACACCGAAATTCTTCTCTAAGTATTGAAAATAAAATGCTTGTATTCAAACTGATTTTCCAGGCTGTACTATTTTATGCTTCTCCTATGTGGGCTAGAAGTACAACATGCCATATTAAAAAACTTCAAATCGCGTGGAACAAATTATTAAAACTTTTATATAATCTTCCTTGGGTTTTTTCAATCCTCAGGCTTCATTTGATTTCGAATACAAATACAGTAATTTCCGCTTAATTGAGTTTCTAAAAATGCGCGGTTTTTGGTGCAATTAAACGGAAAACTCAATTACCGGATACTCTGTTAATTGATTCATTAACGCAATTAAAAGGAAACCCGTTTAATAAAACATTGAGATCAATAATCCGACTTGTGTATGTATGATGTACACATGTGCATATCAAATGAAAAAAGTAAATAAAAATATATGATTTTTAAATTTGGCACATCTTTTTATGAGGGTTTACTAATGTTTCTAATTTCCCGGACTTTTCCGATTCCCGGGAATCGAGAAGTAAAATGTTTTATTCCCAGGAATTCCCAGGAAATTCAAAAACATATGAATTTAATTAAATGACCTCAATAAAAAATATAATTTTATGAAAAAATTTACAACATTCAAATTAAAAACAGAACACTTTTATTCGTTCATTTCACGAACAATATTATTTAAAAAACAAAACAAAAACAAATAAATTCATATGCTTTGAGTTATAGCATGGATGGGAATTCCATCTGCATCTGCCAATTTAGATACTATTTCCTAGAAAGACTTTTTAGGTCGAAAATATTTCGTAACGATTCAAGTTGTTGGAGTCACCTCGGAAACCTCTATTACATCTGCATCTATGCTTACATTATGCATCGTTACAGAGCTGTATTTTTAAGTAATAAAACAATAAATAGCAATGTAAAAAAAACAAATTCCAAAAACGGATATTTTAAATTCCCGTTGAAAATTTCCCCGGATTTGTAAAAAAATAATTCCCGGGAATTCCCGGGATTTTTTTTCGCGTAGAAACTCTAGGGTTTACCAATAACCATTTATGAAAATTTTCAATTATCAATTAACCGGCACTTTTGTTTTGGTATTTCGGAAAAAGGATTTTATTTAAGAGCCAATTAAAAGGGTCACCCAATTAAACGGAACTCATTCAAATGGGTATTTTTCCATGTGTTTTATATGAAACATGTTCATTCAATGTTTTTAGAGGAATTTTTTTTTTTTTCATATATGTATATATTTATTTATTGTATCTTCAAAAATGAACTAACAATAAGTAATCAAATCTTAAATCTAAATATAATTATTAGGCCCGACCAGTATCGGACATAAACTTAGTGATAGTTATAAATAATACATAAGTAGTGATAATCAAAAAGGAAAAAAAAGAAGTATTAAGCAGTCCCATCTGGAGTGTTGAGTATAAGAGCCCTTGTGTCCCTCTTTTTTAAGCGGATGTGTCCAGTAAAGCTCAAAATATTACGGGCAAGCGGATTAGGATGTGACTCGAGTTTTGTTAAATATTTGCCTGCGTATTTTTCAATTTCTTCACTCACTAGTGGCATATTTAAATCACGATGAATATTTGAAATTTTAATGTACCATGGGGCAGATGTTATCAAACGTAAAATTTTGTTTTGCCTACGTTGGATTTTCTCAATATTTGAAGCTGAAGCAGTGCCCCATAGCTGAATTCCATAGCACCATATTGGCTTCAAAAGCGACTTGTATATCAAAAGTTTGCAGTCTAGGCTGAGTGTTGAATTTCTGCCAATTAACCAATATATTTGAGTTAATTTAAGTTTCATTTGGGTTAACTTAGAGTCAAAATGATATTTCCATGTAAGCCTTCGATCAAGGTGTATTCCAGGCTTGCCATTTTAGCATTTTTAGTGCTAGATTTAGCACTTTTTTTCTTCGTTTAGCACTAAAGATTTTGAAAATAATGCTAAGTGCTAGTTTAGCACTTTTTTAAAACTATTTGGCATTTTTTGCACTTTTTTATTTCATTAAATTTATAAATTTTCAGTAGATAATTCCTTAATACAAATTGTGAGCCAATTCAAATTTATTTATCTTCAATAATTGTTTAGTCTGACAGTAGTCATATAACTGAACCGCTCTGAGATACACATATGGGTACAAATATACTAAAGTACACTATTTGAAATACTAAAGTAACAAAACTTGTTTTAAGTTGTATTATTTTCAAGAGCTTGTAGTGTTCGTAAGGTTATTGGTAAGCTTATACAAAAGTACAGTCAAAGCTAAAGTGAGCCCAAAACTTTAGTTGTCGGTTATACGATTATGTTTATGTGATTCAGTAAAACTATACAACGTGGGAAATTGGTATATCTGGTTATTAAATCGTTTCATCTGATTTAACTATGTAGAAAAGAGATATTCTTGAATAGTTTCCTGTTTTTTTACATTTACTTTCTTTACATACTTCGTACGACTACAATTCGAACTCAAAAAAGTCACCCAATGTAGCAATGGTAAAGTAAAAAAAACATGTTGATTATTAAGTTCTTGTTTCAACTTTGATATTTATTGATTTTCTCATTTGTTTAAATGAAAGTTTAACATAATAACTCTAGTTTTCTTAGAAACTTTTGGGTAAAGGTTCCATGATGATCTGCAATAGCAACAGTGAAATTCACATAGGATCCAGGTAAACCCCTCAATAATAAATTTCAATGTATTTTTAATAAAAAATAGTTTACTGAATAAGTAAAATATTAATTTGGGATTATTAATGCGTTAACAAATGCTAAACTTTATATAGCTAGTCTATTTAACACTATTAAAGTTTTGTTCTTTCGTGGTATTCCATTCGCAGCTGGATTCAAAATTTATGAATTAAATATTTCAAGCGCCCTATACATACAATATTATTAAATATATTTTGGTGTTTTTATGGGAGTTGTTAATATTTAAGTTTAAAAATTTTTTAAACGCACTAATAATCCCAAATTATTTTACTTATTAAGTAAAATATTTTTTTATTAAAAATACATTGAAATTGATTATTGAGGGGCTTAGCTGGATCCTATGCGCATTTCACTGTTGCTAATGCAGATCATCAGGGAACCTTTACCCAAATTTCTTAGAACAACTAGAGTTATTATGTTATAAACTTTCATTTAAACAAATGAGAAGCCTAACAACAAATAACAAAGTTGAAACAAGAACTCAATAATCAACATGTTTTTTTATTTTCTTACTTTACCATTGCTACATTGGCTGACTTTTTTTCAGCTTCAAATTGTAGTTGTAAGAGTATGTAAAAGAAAATAAATGTAAATAACAACAACAGCTATTAAAGAATAGAGTGTTGCCACACAAGTATTTTTGACCGGGTGCAGTCAAGTTAATAATTGGTGTTTTTATGGGAGTTGTTAATATTTAAGTTTAAAAATTTTTTAAACGCACTAATAATCCCAAATTATTTTACTTATTAAGTAAAATATTTTTTTATTAAAAATACATTGACATAACATAATAACTCTAGTTGTTCTAAGAAATTTGGGTAAAGGTTCCCTGATGATCTGCATTAGCAACAGTGAAATGCGCATAGGATCCAGCTAAGCCCCTCAATAATCAATTTCAATGTATTTTTAATAAAAAAAATATTTTACTTAATAAGTAAAATAATTTGGGATTATTAGTGCGTTTAAAAAATTTTTAAACTTAAATATTAACAACTCCCATAAAAACACCAATTATTAACTTGACTGCACCCGGTCAAAAATACTTGTGTGGCAACACTCTATTCTTTAATAGCTGTTGTTGTTATTTACATTTATTTTCTTTTACATACTCTTACAACTACAATTTGAAGCTGAAAAAAAGTCAGCCAATGTAGCAATGGTAAAGTAAGAAAATAAAAAAACATGTTGATTATTGAGTTCTTGTTTCAACTTTGTTATTTGTTGTTAGGCTTCTCATTTGTTTAAATGAAAGTTTATAACATAATAACTCTAGTTGTTCTAAGAAATTTGGGTAAAGGTTCCCTGATGATCTGCATTAGCAACAGTGAAATGCGCATAGGATCCAGCTAAGCCCCTCAATAATCAATTTCAATGTATTTTTAATAAAAAAATATTTTACTTAATAAGTAAAATAATTTGGGATTATTAGTGCGTTTAAAAAATTTTTAAACTTAAATATTAACAACTCCCATAAAAACACCAATTATTAACTTGACTGCACCCGGTCAAAAATACTTGTGTGGCAACACTCTATTCTTTAATAGCTGTTGTTGTTATTTACATTTATTTTCTTTTACATACTCTTACAACTACAATTTGAAGCTGAAAAAAAGTCAGCCAATGTAGCAATGGTAAAGTAAGAAAATAAAAAAACATGTTGATTATTGAGTTCTTGTTTCAACTTTGTTATTTGTTGTTAGGCTTCTCATTTGTTTAAATGAAAGTTTATAACATAATAACTCTAGTTGTTCTAAGAAATTTGGGTAAAGGTTCCCTGATGATCTGCATTAGCAACAGTGAAATGCGCATAGGATCCAGCTAAGCCCCTCAATAATCAATTTCAATGTATTTTTAATAAAAAAATATTTTACTTAATAAGTAAAATAATTTGGGATTATTAGTGCGTTTAAAAAAAAAATTTTTAAACTTAATTATTAAATATATTTTTTTTTCACATAAAATATATAGTATAATTTTGCCCACACTACACGATGTAATTCTATTTTCTTATGAAAAAATGTATTGTGCTACCTATGAATATGATATATACATTGTCAATGATATAGAATACAAAAAATTCACAATTTTACTGCAAGCGTATGGGCCACTGAAGAAATAAGGGAAACTAAAAATGTTTACTGATTTTAGCACTTTTTTGTGTGTGCTGTAGAACATTTTAGCACTTTTATTTCCGCAATCTAGCACTTTTCCTCCTACATCTTATGGCAACACTGGTGTATTCCAAGGTATTTCACTTGAGAATGTTGAGGAATATTTTGATTGTTGATTTGAATGGGGGAACAGGTATCTTTTCTTAGGGTAAACGTTATATGAACACACTTTTGTTCATTTACTTTTATTCTCCATAAATTCAACCATATTTCAAGCTGGGTAATGTGTGCTTGGAGATTGCGGGATGCCTCATCAGGGTTTTTGTGAATACTCAAACAGGCTGTATCATCGGCAAATGTAGAAGTGTGTATGTTATTGCTCACAGGCATATCACAAGTATATATTAGATACAAGACTGGCCCCAGAATACTACCCTGTGGCACACCAGAAGATATAGATTCGGGCACACTTATGAAGTCTCCTTCCACAACAGTAAACTTCCTATCAACAATATAACTTTCCAAAAGTTTTTCTATATTTATTGGGAAATATGTCTTCAATTTTAAAAATAGGCCTTCGTGCCAAACTTTGTCAAATGCCTGAGAAACATCAATAAAAAGGGCAGAACAATACTTTTTTTCTTCAAATGTCCTCCTTACAACTTGAACCAATCTATGCGTTTGCTCAATAGGGCTATGCTGACTTCTAAAGCCAAATTGATGGTCCGGGATGCGCCCACTATCAGCTAAAATTGTGGACAATTTAGTCATGAGCAGCTTTTCGAAAAGCTTTGAAATTGTTGATAGTACGCTTATAGGCCTATATGACTCAGCCTTGGTAAGATCTTTTCCTGGCTTTGGAATCATTTTAATCTTGGCAAGTTTCCAGTTATGTGGAAAATACTGCATTCGTAAAATTGCATTAAAAATAAATAGCAAGATTCTTATTGCAATAAGAGGCAAGTTCATCAGCATCTTGTTACTAATGCCATCAATACCTGGAGCTTTCTTCGGGTCGAGTTCAGCAACTATTTTTTGTAGTTCACGCATCTTAAACCTTAAGGGACGAGGGGGTAGAGATACTACACTCGGTAATCCGGCAGCACCCGTACATGAATTGGGAGTGAATACAGATTTTAAATGCTCAGAAAATAAGTTACCTTTCTCACTATCGATTCTTGCCCAGCCTCCGGTCGAAGTACGCAGTGGTGATTTGAGATCAACGGGTCTTTAAGATTTCTAGTAGCGCGCCATAAAGAGTAATTAGATGTTGACGTTACATCAAGATCTTCTAAATACTTTTCCAGTAATGCAGTCTTTTCCGACGATAGCAGCTCTTTGAGTCGTTTAGTACATTCTTTAAGTCTGATTTTATTTAGGGGTGATCGGTGTTGTTGCCATTCTCTTCTAGCTCTCCTTTTTTCACATACAAGACGTTCAATTTCCGTAGAATAAATTCTATTAAAGCCAGTCTGCGGATAGGAAGTAGTGGCATGTTCAGCAGCCTGTTTAATACATTCGTTAAGATTGGCAATATTAAATTCAATATCATCAGGTGATCTTAGCTGAATGTTTTCTACGCAGTGACTACTAATATATTTTTTGAATCCTAGCCAGTTGACCCTATTAATCGATTTCGCATATGAGTTAGTTAAATCACTCCTTAGTGGGTTGAAAATTGTAACTATTGTGGGAGAGTGATCGGAGGACAGATCTAGGGAGCCCTCTACGTGAATTAAGTCCCTATGGATATTTTTCGTGACGCCAAAATCTATAACATCTGGAATTTTTTTTACGTCAGTAGGCCAATAAGTAGGCTCCCCACTCGAAATGACATCTAAGCCCATTTTTGAAATTGTATTAAACAACGCTCTGCCTCTAGGTGTAATAAGACGCGAGCCCCAGTACGTATGTTTAGCATTGTAGTCACCAGCTGCCACGAAACAAGATCCAAGCGATTTGTAGAACTTCTCATACTGATCTTCGGTAACTGAAAATCTGGGAGGTGAGTAAATTGAAGATATCACGAAATTCGCACAAAAATTTTCTACGAAAATATTCGTAGCTTGCATATATTCTTCACTAACGTTCTCAAGGATATAGTGCTTGAGTCTTGACTTAATTAGAATTGCTGATCCACCGCATGCTCTCCCTCTCGGGTCCTTTGAATCATATAAGGTGTAGCCATAAATTTTAAAAAGGCTTCTCGAAGTCAAATGAGTCTCAGGGACCAACATTATATCAATATTTTTTTTCTGTGAGGAAGTGTTCAAGTTCATTTTTATGTTGGCGAATGCCGTTTGCGTTCCAGAAACATAGTTTTAACGTGTTCATGGTTTGTTGACTAATGCTTGAAGCAGAGTATTCTGCATTCTCAGCATTTCTTGCATCATGCTAGTCATATTTGTTGTAAAGTTGTTTATAGTTAGCACCAGATTCTCAATAGTAGCTTCAAGACGAGTAAAGTTAAAGCTAGAGTTTGCATTTGTTGAATTACTTGGCGGTGGAACATTTTGTGTGGGAATAGAACTAGTCTTAGCCGCATCGGCATACGATACACGTGAATTAACTGGTTGGCTCACTTGGGCAAGAGTGGCGGAGTAAGTGTTTGCTGTTTGCGCTGGAGCTACTTTAGGTTTTTGCCCCATAGTCTTTTTAACGAAAGAATATACAGGACATCCTCTATAGTTAGTGGTGTGATTACCTCCACAATTACTGCATTTTTTTTCTGCTTGATCTTTTGGTTTAGTACAACTAGCAGTACCGTGCAATTCACCGCATATAACACAAACTGTAGGTAATTTGCAGTAAGTTTTTGTGTGGCCATATTCTTGGCAATTATGGCACTGTACGGGACCTGAACGCTTACGTGGCTCTTCAACTGTTATTTTTCGGTGTAAAAGGTATTTTAGACTATAAATTGGGTGCGTCTCGTTTTTTTTCAACTGTATATCATTCGGCTCCAGTTCAACACGAAATAGAGGCTGGGGAATCTTCTCTCTATTGATTATATTGGTAACATTTTTTACCTTAAATCCTTGTTCGATAAGTGCACATTTTACTTCTTCGGGCTCAACATATGAATCTATGCCCTTTAATACTATTTGCAGGCCTTTAGCACTCTTAAGTTGATATGTATAAAAATTTGTTTTATTTTTTTCAAACTCACTAACAATTTTTCGGAAATCTTTTTCATCATATATTTGGATTTTAGTTTCATCAATATTACCTCGTTTAATTGGAATGATGTGAAAAGTATTTTCACCAATGGTCGACAGTAGATTTTTTAGAAGCGCGTTAGAATTTTTTTCTCTCAGATAAATAGGTGGTGGCTTAAAAGACTTTTGGGATGATGCAGCTGGCTTGTCGTTTTTGTCTTGCAATAATGAAAAACGATTTTGAAGATTGATAGAAGATGTGCTGTTATCCCTAGACATCTTTGGGGCGGATCCAATTTTAGTAGAATTTGGGCTTCGCCCGCGCTTTAAAATAGTTATATATCTGTCCATTCCTACTTGTACCTTTGGTTTTAAACTACTGTTATCTTCAGTGACAACTTGTTTAAGTGATGACCACGTGCCCGAAGCAGATGATATCGCTGAGTTAAATGTAGAAGTACTAGGCAATAATGTCAACGATTCACTAGTTGGCATTGGACAAAGCGAAGTTGATCGCTGACGAAACTGTGGTTTTGCCGTTAGAAAAGGTCTATCAGATTTTTGATTTTTATTAAGAGCTTCAGAACTCACACCAAGTCTATTATCAGATTTTTTATTTTTATTGCTATCATTATGTGCATCAAAACTCACAGTAAAATAGGCATTTCTGCCGTTAGAACTCACTTCACTATTTTTTTCCTTTGGGGTACTCTTTATGAGTATTCCTCAAGGGTACTTTGTATGTTTTTTGTTTACGGTTTTTTTTTGTTTTTGTTATTTCTATATGTAAAAATATTAGCAAAGCAAAAAAAGCTTATTTATCAAAGTTAATATGTACTACGAATATTTTTTGTATGATTTTTTTTTGTTTAGTTTGTATGTAAGAAAAATTCCGCTATTACGTCTGTTCACTATGAAGGTACAACGAGAACGATTAGAGATAGAGCAATTAAAAATATTTTTTCAAATAGGTATTTTTTTAATTTTGCCTGCAATAAAACTATAATGTAAATATGTATGTATGTATATAATTTTTTAAATTATTATAAATTATTAAGAAGATAAAGTCCAAACGTTGAACTATCTCTATATATAAAAATTAAACGGTACATGTATGTTATCGCATAACGTGAGAGCAGCTGGAGCGATTGGGCTGATTTTTTTCTATTCGATTCAAAATTTTGAGGAGATGTTTCTAAAGAATAAAATTAAAAAAAAATCCTGTTAAAACTCGGAAATTTGAAGTTTTTAATATATTGCCTACTATTTACTTTTCATTTTTTCTAAGTACAGACTAACAAAGGGAAATGATATTTTTTTTTAATATACTGCTTCCTTTTCACTTCTCATTTTTCTTTATAAGAGAAAAATTTAGGAGAAACTCCAATTAATTTTTTTAAACACGCTGCCTCCTTTCCACTTCTCATTTTTTCTAACAAGAAGAAAATTTTAGCAGAAACGCGAACTAATTTTTTAAGAATAATACCTCCAGTTCACTTCTCATCTTTCTAAGTTTGAGTTTTTTAGGGAAAATTAATTATTGTTTTTATTATAATTCTTCCCATTCACTTCTCAATATTCTATGTAACATTGTATTAATAAAAACACGACAATAAATCCTATTCTCTCATCAATTTTTTAATTTAACCAACACTTAAACTTTAGATAGATCCTAATTAGTATTTGTACTTGTTCTGTGATTTGATTTATTTGTTTTGGATAATATCAAAAGTGAAAATTTTAATATATGTAGACATGCAAATTACCCGTGCTTTCAAATTATTGTGTGATTTTATATTATTTTTGGTGAGTATAAACTTAAGTTAACAGTTTTTAAAAGAAAAAAGCACTTGGTCCATTCGTGCAATGCCGAATGTTTTTACCTGGGTTTGTTATTAGTAAATGTTCGTAGACCGTCAGTGGAGTATTGTGCGCAACATATAGAGAAAGAAACCTGTCAGATTTTTAAGCTTGCTAGAGGATGACAGTCATTGGGATCTCACTATGGCAGATGCTGTTGATTCGTCTACACCACACAAATTTGAGCACTTTTTGCCATCATTGTATCAATATGCCTCCCATCTTATCCACCACATTTGTGGAACAAGTATACAGAAAACAGGGCTGATGTTATTTTGCATCGTATTCGTACAATCGCCATAAATCTCGAAATTGATTTTAATGATGACATATTCAATGAGGCGATGATTTCAATTGAAGACTTAAAGTTATTATCCATTTAAAAAAAATTATATCATCTTCAGACACGATGACTAATTTTGCGCCATCCTGTTTATACAACTTAATATACATATTTATAACTAATTTAGATTATGCACTTTGACATGAAATTTGTTGCATGCAACTTTTTCTATTCGCTAATTGCAGCGCTGTAAAAGAGAGTGATTTATAAAAAATTACGTAACATGAATCTCTGAAGCATTTTCAGCAAATTATTTCGATCTGAGTTGCTTTTTCAGGCCTCCTGTTAAGAAATGCAATTTTTAATTCCAATATTTCATTTTGAAAATTTTTTGGTTGGTTCAAAAAGGTCCCCTCAATATTGGCCTATACCTTCATATTGACACGATGGAACCAGACGACAATTTATTATTCATGCAAGTTTTTGTTAATTTTAACTTGCTGAAAATTCCTTCCACTAAATAAACAGTTAGAAATTAAAAGACAAGTACAGCCAAACATAAACATAAAAAATATTATATAATACAATGTAATATATAATGTTTAGTAGTAAATTAACGAAGTAAAATTTTTGAAATAAAATGACATCGAGTTCTCGTTGTACCTTCATAGTGAACAGACGTAATAGCGGAATTTTTTCTTACATACAAACTAAACAAAAAAAAAATACAAAAAATATTCGTAGTACATATTGACTTTAATAAATAAGCTTTATTTGCTTTGCAAATATTTTTTACATATAGAAACAACAAAAACAAAAAAAAAACCGTAAACAAAAAAACATACAAAGTACCCTTGAGGAATACTCTTTATGAGTACCCCAAAGGAAAAAAATAGTGAAGTGAGTTCTAACGGCAGAAATGCCTATTTTACTGTGAGTTTTGATACTCATAATGATAACAATAAAAATAAAAAATCTGATAATAGACTTGCTGTGAGTTCTGAAGCTCTTAATAAGTATCAAAAATCTGATAATAGACTTTTTCTAACGGCAAAACCACAGTTTCGTCAGCGATCAACTTCGCTTTGTCCAATGCCAACTAGTGAATCGTTGACATTATTGCCTAGTACATCTGCATTTAACTCAGCGATATCACCCGCTTCGGGCTCGGGGTCATCACTTAACCAAGTTGTCACTGGAGATAAGAGTAGCCCAAAACCCAAGGTTCAAGTCGGAATGGACAGATATATCACAATTTTAAAGCGCGGGCGAAGCCCAAATTCATCAAAAATTTCATCGGTTCCCAAGATATCCAGGGATAACGATGTCGCAGCAGTTAACCGTCAAAATCGTTTTTCAATATTGCAAGCAAATAACGACCAACCCGCTGTTTCATCCAAAAAAACTTCCAAGACACCACCAATATACCTGAGAGAAAAAAATTCGAACGCCCTTATTAAAAAATTAGTCTCGGCAGTTGGTGAGAACGCAGTTCACGTTATTCCAATAAAACATGGTAAAATTGATGAAACAAAAATTCAAATATACGAAGAAAAAGATTCCGCAAAATTATTACTGATTTCGAAAAAAATAAAACTAATTTTTATACTTATCAGCTTAAAAGTGCTAAAGGTATGCAGGTCGTATTGAAGGGCATTGATGCTTATGTTAATCCCGACGAAATAAAAGATGCACTCATCATACAAGGATTTAAAGTAAAAAGTGTTACTAATATAATCAATAGAGAGAAGATCCCCCAGCCTCTATTTCGTGTTGAACTGGAGCCAAATGATATACAATTGAAAAAAAACGAGACACATCCAATTTATAGCCTAAAATACCTTTTATACCGAAAAATTACAGTTGAAGAGCCACATAAGCGTTCAGGTCCCGTACAGTGCCACAATTGCCAAGAATATGGTCACACAAAGGCTTACTGCAATTTACCTACAGTTTGTGTTATCTGCGGTGAATTGCACGGTACTGCTAGCTGCACGAAGCCAAAAGATCAAGCAGAAAAAAATGCAGTAATTGTGGAGGTAACCACACCGCTAACAACAGAGGATGCCCTGTATATTCTTTTGTTAAACAGGCTATGGGTCAAAAACCTAAACTAGTTCCAGCTCAATCAGCAAACGCTTACTCCGCCACTCTTCCCCAAACTAGCCAACTAGTTACTTCACGTGTATCGTATGCCGATGCTGCTAAGACTAGTTCTATTCCCACACAAAATGTTCCACCGCCAAGTAATTCAACGAATGCAAACTCTAGCCTTAACTTTAGTCGTCTTGAAGCTACTATTGAGAATCAGGTGCTAACTATAAACAACTTTACAACAAATATGACTAGCATGATGCAAGAAATGCTAAGAATGCAGAATACTCTGCTTCAAGCATTAGTCAACAAACCATGAACACGTTAAAACTATGTTTCTGGAACGCAAACGGCATTCGCCAACATAAAAATGAACTTGAGCACTTCCTCACGGAAAAAAATATCGATATAATGTTGGTCTCAGAGACTCATTTGACTTCGAGAAGCCTTTTTAAAATTTCTGGCTACACCTTATATGATTCAAAGGACCCGAGAGGAAGAGCATGCGGTGGATCAGCAATTCTAATAAAGTCAAGACTCAAACATTATATTATTGACAACATTTGTGAGGAACATCTACAAGCAACGAATATTTGTGTTGAAAATTTTTGCACAAATTTTGTGATATCATCAATTTACTCCCCTCCCAGATTCGGAATTACTGAGAATCAATACGAGGATTTCTATAGATCTCTTGGCCCTTGTTTCGTGGCAGCTGGCGACTATAATGCTAAGCATACGTTCTGGGGTTCGCGTCATATTACACCCAGAGGTCGAGCGTTGTTCAACACAAATTCAAAAATGGGCTTGGACGTCATTTCGAGTGGGGAGCCTACTTACTGGCCTACTGACATAAATAAAATTCCGGATGTTATAGATTTTGGCGTCATGAAAAACATTTCTAGGGAATTAGTTAACGTTGAAGCTTCTTTAGATCTCTCGTCCGATCACTCTCCCACGATTGTTACAATCTGTAGCCCACAGAGAAGTGATTTACCTCACTCGTATGTGAAGATGATCAGTAGTGTAAATTGGCTGCGATTCAAAAAATATCTTAGTAGTCATTGCACGGAAAACATTACGCTAAGAACACCCGAGGATATTGAAGCCAACATCGTCAACCTTAACGAAATGGTTACACAGGCTGCTGAGCATGCTACTACCTCCCATCCGCAGACTGGATTTAATAAAATTTATTCTACAGACATTGAACGTCTCGTACGTGAAAAAAGAAGGGCTAGAAGGGAATGGCAACAGCACAGATCACCACAACTTAAAATCAGATTTAAAGAGTGCACTAAACGACTCCAAGAGTTACTTGCAATTGAAAAAACTGCATCTCTTAAAAATTATCTGGAAGGTCTTGATGTCACTCCAGCATCTAATTACTCCTTGTGGCGCGCTGCTAGAAAGCTGAAAACCCCCGTTGAGTTTCAACCACCTCTGCGCACATCTACCGGAGGTTGGGCGAGAAGCGATACTGAAAAAGCTAACATATTTGCAAATCATTTAAAATACGTATTTACCCCAAACACATGTACTGGTGTTTCTGATTTGCCGACTGTAGTTGCTCTACCCCCGCGACCCATAAAGTTTAAGATGCGCGATGTACAAAAACTAATTGCTGAACTTAATCCGAAGAAAGCTCCAGGTATTGATGGAATTAGCAACAAGATGCTGATGAACTTGCCTCATATTGCAATAAGAATCCTGCTATTTATTTTTAATGCCATTTTACGAATGCAGTATTTTCCATATAACTGGAAACTTGCCAAGATTAAAATGATTCCGAAGCCGGGCAAAGATCTTACCAAGGCTGAGTCATATAGGCCTATAAGCTTACTATCAACAGTTTCAAAACTTTTCGAAAGGCTGCTCATGACTAAATTGTCCACAATTTTAGCTGATAATGGGTGCATCCCGGACCATCAATTTGGCTTTAGAAGTCAGCATAGCACTATTGAGCAAACGCATAGATTGGTTCAAGTTATAAGGAGGACTTTTGAAGAAAAGAAGTATTGTTCTGCCCTTTTTATTGATGTTTCTCAGGCATTTGACAAAGTATGGCACAAAGGCCTATTTTTAAAATTGAAGACATATTTTCCAATAAATATAGAACAACTTTTGGAAAGTTACATTGTTGATAGGAAGTTTACTGTTGTGGAAGGAGACTTCATGAGTGTGCCCGAATCTATATTTTCTGGTGTGCCTCAGGGTAGTATTCTGGGACCAGTCTTGTATTTAATATATACTTGTGATATGCCTGTGAGCAATAACATCCACACTTCTACATTTGCCGACGATACAGCCTGTATGAGTATGCACAAAAACCCTGATGAGGCATCCCGCAATCTCCAAGCACACATTACCCAGCTTGAAAGATGGTTGAACTTATGGAGAATTAAAGTAAATGAACAAAAGTGTGTTCATATAACGTTTACCCTTAGAAAAGATACCTGTTCCCCCATTCGAATCAATAATCAAAATATTCCTCAACATTCTCAAGTGAAATACCTTGGCATACACCTTGATCGAAGGCTTACATGGCAACATCATATTGACGCTAAACTAATTCAAATGAAACTTAAGTTAACTCAAATACATTGGTTGATTGGCAGAAATTCAACACTCAGTCTAGACTGCAAACTTTTGATATACAAGTCGCTTTTAAAGCCAATATGGTGCTACGGAATTCAGCTATGGGGCACTGCTTCAGCTTCAAATGTGGATAGAATCCAACGACAGCAAAATAAAATTTTACGGTTAATAACATCGGCTCCATGGTACATCAAAAATTCAAATATACATCGTGATTTAAATATGCCACTAGTGACTGAAGAAATCGCAAAATACGCAGGTAAATATTTAACAAAACTCGAGTCACATCCTAATCCGCTTGCTCGTAATATCTTGAACTTTACTGGACACATCCGCCTAAAAAAGAGGGACACAAGGGCCCTAATAGTCAGCACTCCAAATGGTACTTCTTGAAAATAATTATCTATTGTGCTTAATACGAAATTTATGTATTATTAATTACTATCACTAAGTTTATGTCCGATACTGGTCGGGCCTAATAATTATATATAGATTTAAGATTTGAATACTTATTGTTAGTTCATATTTTGAAGATACAATAAATAAATATATGTGTGTAAAAAAAAAAAAAAAAAAAAAAAAATAAAATGATCTATAATTAAAAAATTTACTTGTGTATAATGTTGAGGCAAAATAACACAAAAAATTTTATAGTTTCAAAATAGTTCAAGAAAAAATTTTTTGTCCCATTTTTGGATAATTACACAGCAATCGGCAACACTGATTTGCATGTATAAGGTGGAGAAGGACAAAAAAAAATTAAGATACAAAGCTGTTTGTGTATTTTGTATTGCTATTGTGTGTATTTCATATTGCTAGCCTGTCGCAGATTGTGTGGTTGACTACAAAAATAATTAACTTGTAGTTAATTTTTCTTAGACTAAATAAAATCTAACTACAATGTCATCCAGATCAGATCCAAAATTAATTCTTAAGGGGCTTAGACACGTTCAAAATGCTTGCTAAGCTTGATTATAGTATGAGTGAAAATTTGTTAGTATGTGTGCTTGATGGAAAATCAAAAAATTTTGATTTTCGGCATGCTTGCTGTCACTTGTTAATGTGTTTATAGTGTTAACCCATCAAGCTCGTACAAATTTTCATTATAATTTTATTTCCATTGTGATCGGTTGCTGAAAAATCGGAATTAAAAGAAGAAAAACATAAATTTGACTGGTGAAGAAGTGTTGGAACTTTTTTCTTTTGCTTTCCTTTTTTTGTTGTAAATACTGCTGCCATTATTATTATTAAATTTCTTTATTTAAAAATTTTTATATATTTTTTTAAACCAAACGAACAGCACAAAATTAAAATAAAAATTAATGCTTGGTGGGCCATCAAGCCTGGTAATATTAAGCCAACAATCACACGTACACGAACATGACAGCAAGTATTTTGATCGTGTTCAAAGCAGCGATGCCAACTATTTATAACCCAAACGCGCTAAACCCCTTCTCAAAACGCGCTAGAACGCGCTAAGTTACAGCATTATCAACAATTTATAGTCAAAACGCGCTATTTTCCTACGCGCTAAATTAAATTTTAATAAAGGTCGATGTATGTATTAGTAAAAACGAGTACAATTAATTTTTTAGTAACTCTTTTTCAGATTATGCAATATTGCTTCTTAGAAATTATATACTAACTGCCTTATTCATAAAAAATATTTCAGGTTTATAAAGCGCTTATTTGACATATTTCTATGGGAAATTTGTCAAATAAGCCTGTAATAAACCTGAAATATATTTTATGAATTAGACCGTAAATAACTAAAATCATTTAATACAGAATCAGTCTCGCCTTCCAAATATTCGAAACTCTTAGTTTTGATTTTAATTTTATTTCTCAAACTTTGTAACAACTTATATAAATTGTCGAATAGTGTTGCGATTCAAATGCTTTTTGAAGTACAAAAAGAATAGATGCTTAATAAGTTATATAAGTTTTTAACTGTGAAATTTCAAAATACTTGCCATTTACAATATTAAAATGCGTTTTTAATTCTAACCACAGTCAAGAGAATTTTATTTGCAACATCTGAATCATTAACGAATTTAAACAAAAAGTTAAATTTTGGATATTAGACAAATGTTAAATTTATACAAAAAAGTAAAAAGACATTGAACTGAATTGATATTTTTGACTTTAATCAAAACGCGCTAATTTAGAGCTTTTTTATTAAACGCGAAAGGCGCTAAATTGGCATCGCTGGTCCAAAGCCAAAAAATTTACTCTCAGCTACTTTGAAACTCTTTTCAGTTTTATATTTACATTTTTGTTATTATTTTAGATGGTTCCTTAGCTGGGTTGTAGCGCGTTGAGTACACAACGTGTGATGATACATGTTCGAAACCCAGAAAAACTTTTTAAATTTACTGACTTTCAGGTGATTTAAAAAAATCAACTTTAAGTCAGTTGAAAAGTAATGCAGATACTACGCTTATACGCAGGGCTTATTTGCAAATAAAACTGTAAATTGTTGCCATATTATTATTTTTATTACGACTTACTAATTCAGAAAACTATTCACGATTAATAGTATGTTTCCACCGACTTTAAATCAAGTAGGTTTAAGTAAATCACTTTAAAGTGTTTCCACCGAGCGTGTGAGTGATTTGTTGTTCGAATTTTCGTAGTCAATTTATGCACGTGCTTTATAAGGTGGGCGCAGCAGCTGCACAGTGTGAGATTTAATCAATCTGGCATCTCGAAATTAAAAAAAAAATGTTTTCGTAACTCGCTCATATTTTTTTTTTACGTGAGAAGAGACCCCAATTGTTACGAAAACAAACACAAAAGAGAATAAAAAAATGTTATTGGCGTGATAACAGCTTTCAAACACGTGCTATTGCATAGCATGCAAAAATTGATTTGCAAGCTTGCATTGATCACAAAAGTTTGAGTGATCAGGTCGAAGTTGTGAGTGGTTTTTTTTGGCCTAAAATATTTTTTGTATTGAAGGTTATTACTTAAACTTAAAATTTTTGCTTTATACAATATTTATTTTTGCACTCAAGTATTTTGAAAAAATTGTTTTATAACCAGCTAAAAGGTAAGACAAATTTTAAAGCTTTCAAATCTTTGATAGACTAGAACTTCCAAGTCCCACGGAGTTCCGTGATGGGAATGCCAGCAGAATCTTTGTTAATGTGCCCAAAACAAATTTCAAAAATAAAATCCTGCCCATTTTTTGCCTTTTTTTAGTATGAGTGAAATATCGCGAGAGGAGCTATTTTGGATTTGGTTGAGCAAGGTGAAAAGCGAAAAAACAGAAGCGGTCGAAAAGCACGTTATATCAATTTTTGGAAAAGATGTTGACGATACCAAAATTAAGGATCGTATAAAAAAGCTTTGCTTCCAATTTCAATCGCGATGGAGCAAATCTCACCGTGATAAAGCAAGATTTATGCACGACAATGCTATTTGGCTAAGTTCAAAAATTTCTGCTGTTGATTTTGCTCTTGATCACGCACCATCAACTTCAAAACAAATACCGCAACGCGGAAGGCGAGAAAAAGAGTTTGCTGAAAGCGCTTCGAGTACACAAAAACGGAAATGCAAAGAGTTAATATCAAATGTAGCTTCGGAACAATTAACTATGGCTACCGCAATGCATCTGAGATCCTGTGGAAAAAGAGACTCAGCAAACATTGTCAAAGAGTTGTCGGCTGCATCCCCTTCGAGAGGTACAGCTATAAAAAGAGCAAGGGTAAGCATTACTGAAAAGAAAAGTCTTACACCAGATCAAGCACTGGCCATGATCGTAGACGTAAATTTATCAACTGAGCAATACCGTGGAATACGATTGCATACGATACCATACAGTCCGAAATTGTGTCCATGCTATGACCTCGTTAAGCAATCAAAATTATTGTGCTACCCAAGCCTTGTTACTATTACTGAAACATATGCCGAAATCAATTTGCAATCCTTAATAGACCACACGGTGAAAAGATTAATAGATGCACAATATGAGGTTCTTATTTTGAATATTTTCCATTCTTTTAAGAACTTTCGTTGAATTTTTTAGTTTTTCCTCTTTATTATGTTTTAGATATCAATAAATTAAACATTGAAACAACATTAACTTTTTATTTTTCTCATTTGCAAAGAATCATCGAAAACTAAAGTTCGAAACTTGAAGCATTTTATAGAAATGGTTGTATGAGGGTACTTATATCAATATATCGACAAGTTTTAGTTAGAAGAGAAAAAAAGAAGAAATTTTTAATATAAATGTGTAAAAAAAATTGTCCCCAACTAGTGTTTTTGAGGATAGTTCGGAACTAGTCCTCTTTGACACTAGTTGGAACTAGTTACCTTTCACCATATTGAAGCTTATAGTCTCCTTACCGATCGTGTCAAATTTCAAGTTGATATCTCTAAAACTTCATATAAAAAATAATTTTGAGATGCTAGATTGACTAAATCTCACACTGTGAGCTGTAATGTGAAATTTATTCACATGTGCTTGATATTTAAAATTGATTAAATATTCCTAAATATTATTTTTTCGAAATTGTCAATCACTATTGATGGATGACTCAGGGATGGAGTTTGTAATTTTAAGAGCAACGCAGGGTTGCATACATAAATCGAGTTCGAAAAATAGTATTTTCGATATTATTTAAAATAAATCAACCACTTTGAGGTGATTTATACATATGCAAAATGTATGGTAAATCATGTAGAAATTAACATGATTTGCACAAATCATCATGATTTGTATAAATCATGCAATAAATGGATAAATATTGCAACAAAAAACATTGATAGTAGCAAATAATGACGATTAATGGCCTGTTTATACATAACAAGTCAGTCCTCAGACAAGCAAGTGGTATACAGGCGAGAACGTAACAAAATGAGTTTTTATAGTACCCTTGTCGAGCTTACGTTATATTTGGTATCACTTTTTGTATTTTTAATTTCATTATTGCCATGGTATACAATTTGGTATTTGAGTTAACTTTTTTCCATACTAGAAGCATTACTGAATGGCAGCCTTAGGAGAAAATCATACAAAATAAAAAACAGCTGCTTTCAAATTACAATTCAATATTAGGTCAGTTCGTTTATTTTCAAGCAAAATCGAGTAACTGAATAAATCCTGAGAATTTTTGCACCAGAAACTATAAAAATTGTTTGGATAAATCAAGAAAGACTGCATCATAGATTTTTAATTAATAACATCGATAGTGACACTTTTTATTTTCGGTATATTATAATTTTATTCACAAATTGTAAAAACGTTAAGATTTGGCTAAAATAATAATTGAAAAAGCTTTCGTGCTTCATGTCTTTTAAGTAGTTAAAATTATTCTATTTGCTTAAATAAACATAAAAAAAGAATAAGGATTTCATCCATTATATACGATATGTAGATATATCGTCAGATGGTTACTAATTTGCCGCATTTAATGAAATTGCTCCCAATCTTCTTGCTTTGAATACAACTAGAACCAAGGTAATATTGAACAAAAAACTTTACATTGAAATATGGTACAAAGCAAAGCAATTTATATATGAAACAAAATAATGGGCCTTGTCGTGGTTGGCGTTTTACGATTTCAAATTCGACTCTTTGTAGTTGATTAAAGAAAACAAGCTATATTTTTCTTTAATCTAGTACAATACGCCTGACTTTCGCGGCAAAGTCGCCAATAACAATAAGGTGCATTGCTTAGTTAACTTGAAAATTAGGGATAGGATGGAACTTTGGGGTTAAATATCTTTCAATATATTTGAAGTGTGGAAAAATGTATTTCATATATATAAAACCGATATATACTCTTTTTTTTAAATATGCTACACATCATACAAGAAAACGAGTGAATAATTTACCTAAAAATAAAATTCACAAAAAAGAAAAGTGTATTTATTCACTAAGAACTTGCGATTCAATATAATACAGCGAAGCTCAGTAAAAAGTTTCAGGTACTCGAACAAACCTATTGCTTGAACAAATTTATGTGAACAAAATCGAAAGTAATGTTGTGATGACAATATATGGAATATAATGTAAGAATGTTTGTTTGTATTTATGTTTACAGTTTCCATAATGGTTCAATTAGACAATTGTGTGGATATTAGATTTCTTCTTTAATGAATAAAAAAAAATATTTAGATTTCCACACAAGTACCTTTTTGTGATTGTCTGTATTTGATATTAGATACAATTGAAATTGTTATGTAGAAACAACAAAATAAAAAAGTATTTAGTTTTTACTCAGAAAAAGTTGACACTTGTTTTATGGAATCCCAAGGCCAACTTTTATACTCATATGAACAAAATGTTTAAGTTACTTGTAATATAGAAACAAGCAATAAAACAAATAATTATTTGATATTTTGTACATTTACACTTTTTTTTGTCAACATAAGTAAGTTTTCTAAGGAAGTGCTACTAGGTTTATGTACTTTTGCTATGCCGTATAAATAGAGAGTTAATTTATTTGCAAATAATTTTATTTGCAAATAGTAAGCGTATAAACGTAGTAAGAGTGAGACAATTGACTACCGCCTAGGACATCGCAATATTAAAATAATCAGTTGATTACACTGCAAAGTAGTCCAAGTGTCAGCCAGCACTAGTTGCGAAATAGTTAGCATAAAGTTAGTTTAAAGTTAACGGAATTTCTGATAGGGTAGTGCTGAGCAGGGTGACCTATGACATTTTTCATAAAGTGGCATCAAATAGGGGATTTATAAAAAAAGGGGCAAAACTAAAAAAAAATAGAAAATTACACTAAACTTCTTATTTTTAATGTATTATTATATAATTCACTTTAAAAAAGGGGGGAAAAGTGGCAAAGCGGTCGAAAAAGTTGCACTTTGCCACTTTGGTCGGTCAAACAGTCACGCTGGTGCTGAGTGCTATATGCATTAAAACACACAGTCTATAGCTAAGCGCTATACAAAAACAAATGAGCACCAAGCGCATAGGGCTTGGGCACCACTGCATTAAAGCAAGTATCTTCGCGATTATTCATTACTCATCGTTAAGTGTAACAAGTGCGTTTGAATTGAAGTGACGTATCAGTGCTAGCTGATCAGTTTGTCTGTGAGACCGACTAATAGTTAAGTGCAACATTTCCATCAGGTAAGTTGGTTTTGTCAAATAAAAAATTGTACAATCAAAGTGCGCCGTAAACGGTCAGTTTGTATTGTTTAACAAAGGAATTATGCTCAAAATGTTTTTTGTGTGATTTCAAAACTGCACTGTGGGTCAAAAAAAATTCGGAAAACTCATTGCAGCTGTTAGCAAATACCTTTGGTTAGACCACGCTGTAATGGTTTGTACTGAATTCTACGAAAGCTCTAAAGACTGATTCAAATTGGAAAAGACTTACCTCGAAACGAGGCATATATTTTAAGGTTTTTGAAATAACTGATTTGATTGCTCTTTTTTTTGTTCAACTCGTTTTAGTATCTTTTTACTTTTAATATACATACATATCTTATATATAAACACGGCAAACGTTTTTTTGTCGTACACTTTTAAGTATCTTATCGTCTACCAATATTGGTAAAAAAATAATATATATGGTTTAAAAGGTATTTTTGTGTAGATATGCACAATGTAAATATTTTTTCAAATTTGTTGGCTTAAAAGTAGTAAAATGCGATATTTTTTTTTTGCTTGAAAAAAGACTTTCTTTTTTATTTTTGTTTTGTACACATGTGCTTATAATAAAAGAAAGTGGTCAAGTGGTCTAATTTAGACCACCGGGCGATCCTAGTTTATATAATTTTTTTTAATTTTTGTTGCTTTTTGCGAATGAATTTTTTTATTTTCATGTTAGGCCTAAGATCAAAAATATATCTTGTGATTAAATATAAACTGATACTGTGAAAATAGTCAGGAAGGTTAATTAAGTACGTAAAACGAGGATTACGAAGTGCCCAAGGGCGGCATTTTGCTGCTCTCTGCCTTAGAGTGTTTTTACTCAAGGACATGAGAGCTACGAAATGATTTTGCATGTCTCAATCCTGCAAGATGCTACCAAAGGTTGAGGTTTAGCAAATAATCGTAGATTTTCATAATCGCGATTAGAAGTAAAATCGCAATTATTGGTTAAACGCGATTAAACAAGAAAATATACTATCATAATTTTTGTTAAAACCAATATAAATTACGTCATGAGTTTAAGATGAAGCCAAAGAAATTTAATTATTTAGTGTTAAGTTCGCGTCTCAATTTAATTTTACAATTAAATTATAGTTTTATTTGAGAAAATTGTAAGGCATATAAAATAAAGTTTGCAAATCAGAACTTATGAGCAGGGTTGGGCAGTATTTGAAATATATGTATTTGAAATACGTATTTAAAATACAAATACGTATTTTGTATTTGTATTTTAAATACATGACGTAGAAGTATTTTGTAATTTACATATATGACATGCAAGTATTTTGTATTTTAAATACGTAATTTACAAAATACATTTCCCATAAAAAAACACTAATTATTAACTTGACTGCACCCGGTCAAAAAAATACTTGTGTGGCAACACTCTATTCTTTAATAGCTGTTGTTGTTATTTACATTTATTTTCTTATACATACTCTTATAACTACAATTTGAAGCTGAAAAAAGTCAGCCAATGTAGCAATAGTAAAGTAAGAAAATAAAAAATAAAAAAAAAATAAAAAAAACCTGTTGATTATTGAGTTCTTGTTTCAACTTTGTTATTTGTTGTTAGGCTTCTCATTTGTTTAAATGAAAGTGTATAACATAATACATAACTCTAGTTGTTCTAAGAAATCTGCGTAAAGGTTCCCTGATGATCTGCATTAGCAACAGTGAAATGCGCATAGGATCCAGCTAAACCACTCAATAATCAATTTCAATGTATTTTTAATAAAAAATATTTTACTTAATAAGTAAAATAATAATTTGGGATTATTAGTGCGTTAAAAATTGTTAACTTAAATTTTAACAATTCCCATAAAAAACACTAAAGATTGTTTTATTTAGTTACTTTAATTTCCAGAAAAAAAGTTAAAAGTTTCCAGCTGTGAAGCTGTGGTTTATATTTTTATAATTTTCTACACCAAATTTTTCTTTTCAAAACGTAAAATATATATAATTTATAACGAAAAAGAAAAAAATTAATTAGACCTACTAACTTTTATATATCACAAAAAGTGTAAGTTTCCCAACTGGAATCATCCTTTTTTATTATTCTGACTCTTACACCCAGGGTTGGGCAGTATTTGAAATACATGTATTTGACATACGCATTTAAAATACAAATACGTATTTTGTATTTGTATTTTAAATACACGACGTAGAAGTATTTTGTATTTTAAATACATGACATGCAAGTATTTTGTATTTTGTATTTTAAATACATAATTTACAGAATACATTACATCGTTGGCGTTTTGCAGTTTGATCGATTTATAATGTATCATTCGTCAAACCAATAACAAAATATTAGAATCGCTAAAAAACATAACTATACCAACTCTTAGAGTTGGCATCACCACAATTTAGTTGTCAATTCTTAAGCATCTTGTCACAAGCCGTATTATTTGCAGGTGGTACTATACAACAATTATAACAATACAAAATTAACATGGTTGCTTTTGCTTTGGGAGATTTTGTTGTCAAGTCCTCGTCCAGACTTGCAATTTTTTAAAATTCTGCTTTGAAATTGCATAAGTGTCCACATTAGGAAATTCTAGTTTTGCAGTTAAGTATTAAAAAATTTTATTTCACAACAAATTTGCCTGAAAAATTAACAATTATTTTTACTTTTTGTTACATTTTGTGTTTTTCATACAACTGAACAAATAAAATAAAATAAAACCTCAAATACACCTGCAAACTTCAAATTAACAACGAATTTCAAAACAAAAGAGAATTGCGAGCACATGAAACTCTGTATCCCTCCCGAATCTTCTCACCCCTCTCACCAATACAATCAAGAATTGCTGCAACAAATATTGCAAGTATGGGCAAGGAACAACATAAGCACGTATGTACGTGCTCCTAAGTAGCAAGACTATAGTGAGCCTGAACTAGTAACACCACCTGTAAATACATACATACATATATAATGGGTGTTTTTTATTGAGGTATAGAACTTTAAGTTGGCATCACTTTTTTAACTGGCGGCCATTTTGTCAGCTGTCAAGTGATTAATATTTAGTTTGGTTTGCCATTTTATCATGAACAGGTTGACAAAAGAACAACGCTTGCAAATCGTGCAAATTTATTTCGAAAATAATGGTTCAGTTCGCGAAGTTTACCGCAAGCTCCGTCCATTTTATGGTCGACATAATCGTCCATAAGAGCAATTAATTCGGTTAACCATGGATCGTTTTCACACTACGTTTACTCTATGTGATAATACGCATCCGCAGAGACGTCGAACAGTGCGCACCGAAGAAACAATTGCCGCTGTAGAGCAAAGTGTTGAAGAGGACCCGAATGAATCGATTCGCCACCGTGCACAGCAATTGGAGCTTTGTCCATCAACTTTATGGAAGATTTTGCGCAAAGATCTTGGCTTGCGACCTTACAAGATCCAGCTTGTGCAAGAATTAAAGCCGCGAGACCATGCAATGCGTCGTGATTTTGGTGTATGGGCCGAAAATGAGATTGATCTCGATGCTGATTTTCATCGCAATTGTCAATTGGCCACCAAGATCGTGTGATTTGACACCATTGGATTATTTTCTTTGGGGATATGTGAAGTCGCTCGTCTACGCCAACAAACCAGAAACGTTGGGGGACTTGGAAGCCAACATTCGTGGCGTTATTGCCAACATACGGCCCCATATGCTCGAAAAAGTGGTTGAAAATTGGACCTGTAGAATTGGCTTTATTCGAGCCAGCCGCGGCGGCCACATGCCCGAAATCATATTTAAACATTGATGGCATAAAATTATCCTTCCAATAAAGCCAAATTGATGGACATTAAAACGATTTTCTTGTGTTTTATTTCAATTCGAAGTTCTATACCTCTAAAAAACACCCTGTACATAAATGATGTGGAAGTATTTTGTAGTTTAAATACGTACAAAAAAATTTAAGTATTTTGTATTTTAAATACATAGATGACCAGCAAGTATTTTGTATTTTAAATACCGCAAGCTATGTATTTTGCCCAATTCTGCTTCTGAGTAACAGTATTTTTTATACTGGGATTTTATAGAGATGTGCTCGTGAGCGTTTTTTGACTCACGACATGCACGCTCACGCAGAAAAATATTTTACTCACGCACGAATGATATATAAAATTTTACGATCACGCACGCTCACGAATAAAATATTCTTAATCACGTACGAGTGGCTTACAACTTATCACGATCTCACACGCTCACGAAAAAGTATATACATAATACAATTGGTATGTTTCTTGGGTTGAAAAATATATTCTTAAACATACATATCGCACACTAAATCATAAACAGTCACAACTTAAAATGATCAAAGTGATTTTGTTTTTTTTATAAATGAGTTATTTTAACAAATCGCAAGAATTTCTTGAAGAATATCAAATACCATTATGCTTGTTTTAACAAACCGCAAGAATTTCTTGAAGAATATCAAATACCATTATGCTTGTTTTTATGTTACATACTTGCGTTATTTGTACAGTATCAACAGTTATTTGCCACTACTCAGCATCTGAAATTTTTTGATTTGTGACTCTTTATGATTTAGAGTGCGATATGTATGAATGTTTGTACATATGTATGCACGTGTATTTTTAAAATTTACATTGCACAGTGGGGACTTTTACAAAATAAAACGACTGATTGGATTTATATGAAACTTCTAACATCCGTCATGACAGCCTTCTGGCTTGAGCTGAAGAAAAGTTACAGTGGGCCAAAGTTGACTACGTGGTACTCAAAAAAACTTCTGAGGCTTGTAACTTCTTTAAATATTTAGGCATGTTCTGAAAATCACATTTTTCAAATCACTAGTGATTTTAAAAGTAATGATGGTTATGCAGATATTTGTTCGCTCTTTTTTTTTAATTTTTCTATTGTGTAGAGCATCAAATATCATTTCTGAAAGAAATTTATCGTATATGATTTTAAAAACGTCTACAGGACCATTATTACTTTTAAAATCACTAGTGATTTGAAAAATGTGATTTTCAGAACATGGCTGCTTATCCGATTTTTACCAGATAAAGCATTTTGAGCTAAGCTTAAAATTCTTAAGAAATAATTTCCTTAGATGTGTTTCCGTGTCTCTCATAACTTACAAAATATTTTACTTCAAACAAAAAAAAAATTGTTTGCCTTGACTTTTTTATGAATGAAATGAAATGCGTATATAGACACGTTAAGCCACCAGCAAATAAATTTAAATTATTGTATATAAACTTCTGACAATATGTCAAATAAAAAATTTCTTCAAAGTTCAATTAGTGTTTTATTTTTCATATAGCCTTGTAAATACTTTAATGTTATCCGATGGATTTCTAATTGTTTAGGGATGTAGAAAAATAAAATGAGTTCACCTGGATATAAATTATTTACTGGGTTTTGTATCAGTTTCAAAGCCTACTAAGCTTATTTTTTCTTTTGTGATTTTCAAAAATATTATTATTTGTGAATTCTCAAATAGTTTTGAAAGTTTGTGCATAAAGTAAGAGGTTGGTGACTGTTAAAAATTTGTGGTTGAAGTCTACTGATGATTTGGTTGAAGCGCCAATGAAATGCATATATAGACATGCTAAGCCACCAGCAAATAAATTTCAATTATTGTATATAAAAAACTTATTAATATATGCATCACGGATGGAAATCATGGTACAATTGTACTTTTTATGGTACATTTTTGACCTCGTCGGTACCGTGGTACTACTGCGAGTAACTTGGTACAATTTAAAAATGCCAATGATTCACTATATGGTTGGTTTCTGGTTTGCGGCACAGTCTATTCAAAATACATTATGTCTGCAGCAAACCAGAAATGAACCGACGATATGGTAGCATTATTTTTTCCTATGTTGTCTTTAATTTTTTTGTGTGTTTTATCAAAGAATATAAATTATGATTTATATTCTTTGGTTTTATTTAGAATAACCGATCTCTAACAAGTCTAATATACGAATGTACCCTTATGAACGCAATATTTAATATTTTTTTATGTTATTTTTTATTTTTTATACTGAATTTTTATACACATTTTTGTTAAGTTTCAGTTTTTTATTGTTTACTTCTGAATTTTTAAAATTTTTTTTACGTTTCCGTTCTTTTAATAAATATTAAAAAAAATGGTACCGTCATGGTCCAATAAGTACGTTTTGTTTTCACAGTTGGCACAAAATCCAAGAAGTCATTTTCCTTCCCTGATATGCATTCAAAAAAGCGGGAAAAGGCTAAAAAATCAAATTTTTTTTTATTCTTTTTCTTAAGTATCTTCATTATTTTAAATTCTGTAAGAAACTTTGTTTAACACATTGGGCCATAACCATAGAATAAAGTCGGTTCGTTTTAGAAACAACTTAAAATTAAAAACCTGTTTCTAAATATTTTTCTACTATAGTCAAAAACAAAGTGTGTGTTAAGTTGAACCGACTTTAACTGGGTGTCACAACATATATGGGAAATTTTTCATACGATCGAAAACAAAATATAAGAAAGTGGCATCTCTCTCTCATATCTCTCTCATCTGATACTGTGAAAGGGTTAAATTTAATAAAAAGATAAAATAAAACAACCGAACATAAAAACAACTTAACAAATTAATAATATAGAGAAAATTTAAAAGGTATTGGTATTTTGTATTATTTTAATACAATAAACTATTCAATAATTGGATTATAAATTATTTATAGGAACAAAAGAAGCCAAGAGATAGAAATTCATACATACATACAAATTTGTACATACATACATACATACATACATATTTTCTCTTTTATTTTAATGCGTTTTGTCTTGAACTAAAGAGCCAGAGTCAATGCTAATCTAGTTAAAAACAGCTTCAGCATGTTTTAACTTTAGAACCGACTTTTTCCTTTAAAGTGCAGTTTTTCTCGTCTATGGTAGGTCGAAAGTTCATTTTTTAAAAAAGTGCATTCTAAAACTAAAAAAGTATACTTTTTTAATTAGTGTTTTATTTTTGGGAATTGCTACAATTTAAGTTTAACGTTTATTAACGCACTAATAATCCCAAATTATTATTTTACTTAATTAGTAGAATAACTTTTTTATTAAAAATACATTTAAATTGATTATTGAGGGGTTTAGCTGGATCCTATGCGCATTTCACTGTTGCTAATGCAGATCATCAGGGAACCTTTACCCAAAAATCTTAGAACAACTAGAGTTATTATGTTATAAACTTTCATTTAAACAAATGAGAAGTTCAACAAATAACAAAGTTGAAACAAGAACTCAATAATCAACATGTTCTTTATTTTCTTACTTTACTACATTGGCTGACTTTTTTTCAGCTCTAGTTGTAGTTGTAAAAAGTATGTAAAGAAAATAAATGTAAATAACAACAACAGCTATATGAGAATAGAGTGTTGCCACACAAGTATTTTTGACCTGGTGCAGTCAAGTTAATAATTAGTGTTTTATTTTTGGGAATTGCTACAATTTAAGTTTAACGTTTATTAATGCACTAATAATCCCAAATTATTATTTTACTTAATTAGTAAAATAACTTTTTTATTAAAAATACATTTACCAGGTCAAAAATACTTGTGTGGCACAGAAGTTGATCTATTGAAACAACTGTTTTAAATCAGTTTAAAGAAAATTTTAAAAAGTTTATATTAAGTTCTAAGGGCAAAAGTGGACTTTGACAATAAAATGTTAGTTTGGTTTAGTAAGTTTCCCCCTGAAAGTATTTTATCTGTTAAACCAATATCATTATACCACTTTTAATTAAAATGTTCCCAGGGAAAAGAAAAAAAAAGAAAAATAATTTGAAATATTAACAACCAATATAAAGCATTGGCTTATATAAAAACGCATTAGATGAATACATGTTTCCTGATATATCGAGAGTAGCTTACCGAATTTTATCCATGCCTCACTCCTCTGTAAATGTCGAAAGGATTTTCTTTTACCAAAATTTCATGAAAACAAAATATAAATCAACAGCCATGGTATACTGTAACTCGCTAAAGCTAAATCTCTATCGCTAAGAATCCATAAAATCAGTTTGTCAATTTTCGGCTACGAATGCAATTTTCAAACGGGTATTGATAAATCAGGTAATGGCTTAAAAATGTAATTCGCCGAAATTTTATTGCTTTATGTCATCGCCAAAAATTTTAAATTTTCTATTTGTTCAGCATTTTAGCGGTCGAATTTAGCTTTAGCTTTAGCGAGCTATGGAATACGGAGGCCAGCTTTATGTTCCAACAGTATTATTATTTGTATATTTGTACCTATGTGTTCCTTTTTTTTGTAAATGAATTTCTTATAATTTTTTGTTAATAAAATTTAAATAAGAAATATTATAATTTTTGGTACTCTCGGGATCAAAAAAGTACTAAAAAAATTTGTTTTTGATACCGAAATGCAAATCTCATTTCCCATCACTGGTTTAGACCATTGATCACCAAAAGGCCGCCCATGGGCACTTTGTTATGCTCTTTTTTACACGTACATTCGTACAAGGCTGCAATTTGTTCTCTTTTACATTACATATGTATGTGTTTGCTTATCATTGGTTTAGACTCAAAATGTCAATTGATTTTATGTTTTTCCTTTTTTTCTTTGATAAGGTTTTATATGTACACTAGATTAACCCGGTGTGCCTCGCTACCCGGGAATTTGGAAAATTTGTCCACATACGACATAGTAATTTGATAATCCATTTTTTGTAGTGCGCAAAAAAATAACAATAAAAATAAATGGACCTCTTCCATATGCAAAAAGCATTTTGAAAATTGGTCGACAAATGACGAAGTTATTTGATAATCAATTGAAGGTTAGCCTCGAATAACGTTTTAAGTGACAAAATAATAATTTTTCAGGAGAGCCAATAAACGTATTTTGGAGCAAGATTGCTTTTTTCGTTAAAATTTTTTTAGCTTATTGAAAATAATGATAACTAGCATTAGCTTTTCTTTTTGTATCTGTGCTACATTTATGAACTATTTTCGACAATTTCGTTTGCATGATTTTATTAGTTACTTACAAAGTTTTGCACTGACTGACCGACTTGTAATTGTATTTTGACGGCGATAAGATGCATAATTTTGAATGGTTTTATATTTGAACAACGCAAGAGAGTTATGTTAATGGTAATCTGTGAAAAAACTGGTTTTTTAAAAATTGTCTTTTACAACGTTATTCGCGGCTGTGCTTCAATTATTGAGGCGGGAAATTTGCGACCCTGCTCTCTTTCCAATTTCAAAAACAAAAAATTTAGTGGATCTCTTCCATACGAAAAAAAAAATTATGGAAAATGGTCCACATATGAGAAAGTTACTTGATATACACTTCGTACATGCGGGCACTTTGCTTGTCCCTCCTCTCCACCATTTCCAAAAAAAAAATTTTATACTTTTTCATTACACAATGAGTTTCGAAAATTGGTCCACAAATGCCAAAAATATTTGATAATAAAATTTTGGGGCAAGCATTTGGCACAACTCCCTTTCAAATTACAAGAAAAAAAATTTGCGAACCTTTTCCATATGCCGTTAAAATTTTTGAAATTTGCCGAGAAATGATATTTGATAAGAAATTGTTGTGGCGGGCACCTTGCTCCCCCTCCCCCACAATTTAAAATTTAATAGACTTTTGAACTCTTTCGCCTTCCTGGTTCTAGTTTTGAAAATGTACATAGCCTATGTAAGTTTTTAGATGTAGATCTATCTATGTATGTTCTAAATATTATTAATATCGGTTTTAACGTTTCGCATTCTTATATTATAAGAATGCGTTTAACTCATTTCCTTTTATTCACACATAGCTGTTTAGAAATGTTGTGATTTCTAAAATTCTACATACTTAAATAGAAAAACAAAACTAAATTTGGAATATTATACAATAAGTATATGTACACTTTTCGCAATAAAAATATTTCTCGTAATTATACGATATGTTTTTCATATAAGTGTAGTTAATGCTAATAACAGGTAGCATTTAACGAATAACAAAACACATTTTTTATGGATTTAAAGAAGATTTTCGCTACCTGATTATGCTACTACTGGGTTTTGTATAAGTTTATGAACCTACTACGCTTATTTATTCTCAAATAGTTTTTGAAACGTTGAACCGCCAGCAAATAAATTTCAAATTAAAACACACATATTTATTATTATAAAATAGTTTATTTCAAAAGATTCAATACAGTTACAGATGTATTCCTATGCAGGAATAATATCTCGTGAGAGCGTGAGAATTCTTGCGTGATTATTAAAAATAGCTCACGCACGATCACGCACGAGTAATTTTCTTTAAGTCATGCTCACGCACTCACGCGTGATTAATTATAAATTTGATCACGTGTGATTCACGTGTGACACGATCAAATCACTACATTTGCACATCTCGGTTAAATAAAACCGCGTGAAATATTAATATTAATGGGCGTAACCCCGCCTATTTTTTCAACTTTCAAATTGTGTAATTACAAGAACCAAAGGCGTTTTATAGGTTTCGCAGCAATCAAATAAGCAGAATATCATAAAATTAAATATATAAAAATTGTGGGCATGTTCCCGCCCACTTTGTTTTACATTGGGACCAATGGGAAGCTATATTATGAAGTAACACCCCAAAAAAATAGAGACGAATTGTTAACCTCCTCTGTTTTTTTAAGCCGGTTAAAAGAGGACTGGTCTTTTTAAATAAATTAATTTAAAAAAAAACAATAAACATCGCAACTTTATTGCAACATATACATATATATATATATATATATATATATATACATATATCAAAAAAATTAGTTTTTGGAGTAAATAAAGCAGAAAAATTCGCTTGTGTAAAAATTTCATATAAAAGGCTTGTACATAAATGTATTGGGTTATTTAAAAGATTTGAAGACAATAACAAAAAAAATTTTAAATTAAAAAAATCCAGATTGTGTAGAAATTTTTTAATACATAATCTTTTTTAGAAATGTTTAATACAAATTATCTGAATCGAAAACAGATGTTACTAGAGTGGGAAAGGTACTTTTTCTCAATTTTTCATAAAATAACCCGATATTTAATTACCAAACAAAATTCGTAGCATAAAAACCAAAGTAACACTATTGTTTGTACTCGTATATGGAAACATTTATTTATATGCAAATAATTTCAAATAATTCTTAGAGTAAATTGGGACTTAAATAAAAAGTTCCACTCTCAATTTTATAAAACTAATCTTTATTTTGAAAAACATATACTTCTATACTCTAGTCTAGTAGAAAAATCATATTTTATTGGAGTTTTGTATTCCTTATAACACGCCACAAATAATTTGCTATTTCCGCAACTGTTAAGCGGATTCAAAAACAATATACGACCGCTTGAATGGAATATTGTTTAAAAAAACTACGTATGGCACTCGGGGACTGCCGCGGTAAAGCTACTGCTTAGCATTTTATCAAATTTATTTTTTTAATAAAAATCCTACGAATTGTCTATTTGTTTGTGTTTATAATATTTTGTCAACCACGATTGCTTTTAAGCACATTGTGTTTTCCTACATGTAAAAATCTGTCTATTCCAGGGACATAACAGTTATAAGAGAAATGCCAAAAAGGTTATATTTAACAATTAAAATTGAGGAATTCAAATATTGGTTATAATCAACGATTATCGTAAGATATATTTCATTTTGGTTATTGTAACCAATTAAAGTGAGAAATATTTTTTTTTGGTTACCAATAACTATTATTTGAAGAATTTAAATTTGTTGGTTATTGCTACCTAAAATTACAGTACTTTAGGTGCAAATATGCAAAATAATATTTTTTACGAAAATGCAAAAATATGAGAAAATTATTCAACGGCTTCTATCTGTATCCGAAAACTATTTGCGATTTTTTTGTAGTTTTTGTAATATGTGAAACGAATTTTTATCGAGCATTTATCCTTTCAAAATTTAGGCCTTTAGTATTTATTTGCAAATTTTAGTAAGTTTTGCGATTCAGGTAATTTTTAATAAATCTTATTGCTCTCTGGTGGCCGGAAATGTGGCTGAAGGTGAAAAGGTAACCTTCTACGTCGACAGCCAGGCAGCGCTAAAAGCTTTGAAAGGACACAATGTCAAATTAAGCTTGTTAGTGACTGTAGGAAAGCCCTCAACTTGCTTATGGATAACTATAGTGTCAGAATATGTTGAGTTCCTGGCAACAGCAGTGTTGAGGGAAATGAAATTGCCGATGAGCTGGCAAGAATAGGATCAGCGTTAGACGAGGGAATGTCTGACAGATCGGTGAAATTACCGATAGGTCATTACTATAAAGAACTCAGTAATTGGGTGGAAAGCAGGACCAACAGTTCATGGCGTAGTAGGAAGGATTGTAGGGTCTCGAGGGGTTTTTGGCCAAAACTAGACTCAGGAAGATCTAAACTACTACTGGACATGAATAGGAGGGCGATGCGAACCATGATAGGTGCGTTGACAGGTCACTGCTCGGTTAGAGCAAGAACCAGCATGTGGGAAATTTTTACTCCGGATGTTTGTGCGATGTGCGGGGATGAAGATGAACCAGAAACCATTGAACATATTATCTGTCACTGCCCGAAGCTGCAACGTCATAGGCTTAGATGGCTGAGCAGACGTTTCCATGAAAGCATCACTGATGTCGGGAAGTGTAAACTAGAGGACATCAGGGGCTTCATCATGGGGATTCGGTGGCTTAATGACGGATAATAGGGTTTCTTCTGGCTAAAAATGGGAAGGGTAAATATTATCAGTAATGGGCAATAGAAAATGGACCCAGTTGGGTCTCCGAGTGGCGGTAGGCACCACCCTTCCTAACCTAACCTAACCTTATTGCTCTTGTGCACAATTTTTGCAAAGAAATTTCACAATAAAAGTGGTTCTTCTCAATTCTTTATTTTTATTTGCAGTTTTAACTATTTTTAATAAGTATCAGACTTTGATATCTTTTTGATGTTACCAAGTTTTTGCGAATTTTCGTCATTGTCGCAAATTTTTCCAAGTTTTTGGCATTCCTTACAATTTGCTTTGGTTCTTAAAATCTACTGAGTTTTTTTGTTTACAGTTCTTGCGGTTTTGGTAGTTTTTTTAACATATTCGCATTTTTAGCAAATTTTCGCAAGTTCTTGCCGATTTTGGCGGTCTATATAAGCAGTTTTGGAACATTTATTCGATTATTTTAATCCCTTGCGAATTAGTATTTTTTTTTTTGCAATATCTAATGTTTTTAGTAGAAATTTGCAAAAGAAAAATACCCCATACTTAAACATAATTGGACATTTTGTCGAAAAAGAAAAGTAAAAAGCAAAATAATTAGTTTAAAAACCTGAACTATTTGATTATAAAATTGATAAATATTAAATTGTTTATCTAATTTTTCGACCTTTTATATATGTTCAATAAAACTATTTCTTTAAGCTTTAGGTCAGTAAATTTTATATATTTTTAGTTTTGATCAATAGAAATAGAAATAGTTTTATTGAATTGATAAATATTTCTTATAAAATATATTTAAATTTCTTGTTCTGCATCTTATACATTTAAAATACCGTATTTAAGGTAGCAATAATTTCTACTTAAGTAACTAAAAAATTAAAATTCTTTAGATAATTGTTATTGGCAACCAAAAAATTTTTTTGGTTGCTATAATAGTTATTTGTAACCAAAAAAAATATTTCTCACTTAAATTGGTTACAATAACCAAAATAAAATATCTCTTACGATAATGGTTAAAAATAGCCCAATCGAAATAAAACACATTTTACAGTAACCTTTTCATTTCAAATAAAAAAATAACAATTATTTTCGGTCCCTGGTCTATTCTATCAGTACATACAGTTAATGAAATAAATAGCATACTTTTAGGCGATTTAAATAAAAATAGACTTAGGTTTTATTTTCGTTACGGAATTTCTTGATTCGGTCGACACCCTCAAAGCTTGCTATAAAAGCTTTACAATAGCTTAAAAACCTACGAATTGTCTATTTGTTTGTGTTTATCATTTTTTGTCAACCACGATTGCTCTTAAGTATGCCACATTGTGTTTTCCTACATGTACAAAACTTGTTCTAGCAAGACTGTATGTTAATGAAATCAATAGCATACTTAAGATGTTAACATACACTGGGCGATTAAAATAAAAATAGTCTTAGCTTGTTTTCGTTACGGAATTTCTTGATTCGGTCAACTTGAGGGTGTCGACCTGCGAAAAAAGCTATGCAATAGCTTAAAAAAAAATCAATCAGAGCTGATGGAAAGAAACGGATGGCCAATTTGGATTCAGCGTCAAAAGTAATAAATAAATGCAAAATGTGTGACACCAATTTTTTTTAAAGTTGTGTTATTTTTTACTTGGGATACCAATCCCAAAATCCCAAATGTGGCTTATTATACTCGCAGCACAATGATATTTCAAAGCAATGTACAAATTCTTATTAATTTTTAGTAAATGGAGATACCATTATATATATCACTAAAGAACAGTCATAACTACAAAATAAATTAAAGGACATGTTTCATTTCATTTCCCTAAAATTTTTCGTTTCTGCTGAACAAAAGCAAAAAATTCTTTGGGAATAAATAGTATACCACAATATAAGTGATCGTGCCATATTAGCAATAAAATATTTGTTTGTTTGATTTTTTGTAATATAAAGTTTTATTGAATAAGGGAAAATATGAAATAAGTTAATTTTGTTGGTATGGAGATTATCTTTGGAATATAAAATAGAAGCGCGGTTTCTGAACATCTTATCACTCATTTTCTTCAATAGTGTCATAATTTAAAGAAAAAATTAGTTTTCCATAAAACGCATTTAAAAATTTCAATTAACATCATTGATGCGCATTCGCTTGCACAATTATGCTGAGAGCATTCACACGTATTCCTACTCTCTTTAATTTAGTTTTCGATGAGACAGTGATGAATGCACATGCTTACATACGTGTTTCATTTCAAATTGAAAATAGGTATGCGAAAAATATTTTATTATAAATAACGCATTTGGTAACATAAAATGCCTTTTATGTTATCAAGGACTTAAGGAAAAAAGGGAATATGTCATTAAAAGACATTATGATGCTTTTCATAGCTACATTCATAAGTTTAATGGTAAGGAAAGAGAAAATTTTGAAATAAAAAAAAACATTTATTTCGAAAAAAAAAATAAAAAAAAAATGATTGCTATCAGTGGACCATACCAAAATAAAGTTCGAAAAAGTGTTTTACAATTGCCTGTTTGCTTTCAAAATATTTTATTTTCAATTAATATTTTAACTGTGTGGCTTTGTGTTTGGTGGGTAGCTCGCAAGCTAAATACATTCACAATTCACCAATACACTCACAGCGCCCCCAATGATTTACATAGAACTCAATGAAGGCATGAAAGGATATTCTTATCTCACAAGGTTGTAGTAAAAGAAATTTATATGAAATTTTCAAACAGCATAAAGTACGTAATGTCAATTTATTTTACATTATTAACTCTCGGAGCATTGCGATCTTGTCGTTGTGTGCTTAGTAGGTGTAATGAACCTGTTACCGGGCCGGCGGTAGCTTTGTTACTGGCTGGGCCTCCCTTACCGGTAAGGTCAATAGAGAGCATATGAAACTAACAGCGATCCAAAACATTAGGCGACTTATACGGCTGGTCTCCTACCAACTAGACGTCCCGGGATCTAGGCAAGAAAGCAATTTAAACTATCTTCGCCAATCTCAGACTTATATTTCTGGTGGCTACAGCTGGCAGCCCCACTACCTGTCTAGGATGATATGGGCTAATTACCCGTACTTCCGAATTATACTTAATTATTAATGAAAAAGAATGAAATAATATCCAACGGAACTCTACGATGATGACTATAGGCATGAAAACATAGAAACGATCTCGAACCTGTAACATTCGCACTGTATCAGAAACTTCAAGATTAGATTTTTTTTTTTTTTTTTTAACAAACACAACAACTGCGGCTCAAACTTATCTTCCTAGAGCTCACCGAAGTCAGATGCACAAATTAAGGCAAGCACAATAAGCCATCAAATCAACAGTGTAGGATTTCTCTTCTAAGGAAGCTAAGAAAGTGAATTTCGATATAAACGAAGTGCAGATATGGCTAGCGATCACCACCTGTTAATTGGTGAGTTTCAAATAATGTTCGCCGCAGTCAACAGAACAGAACGTTACGATCTCGCCAAGCTTGCTGTTTCATCAATGCTCAACCAATACGCTCTTAACTGCTAATCTAACACCAGCCTGCGCAAATTTTGACCCCAATGCATATTGGAACCAAGTGGAGTCCACCTTCACTGATGCAAAGTCTCGGAACATACCAACGTCTTTCACAAAGTCCCTGGATCTCCGAGCACACCTGGGATCTTATAAAAGCTCGTAAGGATGACAAAGAGAAGGTCAACAGAGCAAGAACAGTACAGCTAACAGTTAAACGCAGCGCCAGAAACGAAAAGAGAAGTTGGTTAGATAATCTTACTGCAAAAGCCAAAAGAGCCAGCGAAACGCACCGGCAGAAAGATCTATACAAAATCGCCAAAACTATTGCTGGACATGCACACGCCAACACCGTGCCCATCAAAAATTTTATTTGCGAAATAGTGCACTCAACCGAAGAACAACTAAAGGTGTGGGAAGATCACTATAAAAAACTCCTGGCGTGCAACAACACTACCCAAGTACAGGAAGTGTGCAGAAGAGATAGCCAGCACGTTCTTAGGAATGACGTCGATTCAGACACCATGTATTTCTAAAATTTAAGCAGCAGTTGGACAGCTCAAACTGAGAAAAGCCGCGAGGCTAGATAATATTGCGCATGAGTTGCTCAAAGCCAACAAAAACGTGACTGCTCGGATAATGCAGCCAATTATCGGCTATTTTTGGGAAAACAAAACTCTTCCAAACAACATACAAACGGCATTATTATTAACCTTCCAAAGAAAGTAAATTTAATGGAATACGCAAATTAAATGGAGTAAACAAAGTCGTTGCTCAGATCCTGCATAACCGAATAGCTGCCTGATCTACGAAGTGAGCAAGCTGGCTTGACCACATCGGTCTTGCATCGGCCATATCAGCAGCCTCCAAATTATCGTTGAGCAATCAAGCGAATGGCGAGCTTCCCTATATCAGATCTGTGTCGATTTCATACGCGCCTTCGACAGTTTCCTCCATCCTGCGATTTGGAACAGCTTAGAATGTAAGGGTATTCCAAGAAAACTTATAAGCTTGGTGAAGCAATTATACTCCGACGCGCACTGGTCTGTGCTGCACAGGGGCTGAACCAGTGCACAAATTAAAATCAAGTTAGGCATTCGACAAGACTGCACTCTATCGCTATTTCTCTTTAATATAGTCCTGGATATAGTAATGTCTGAATCCGTAAGTGCAGAACAAAGCATAACATTTGGTTTGCAAAACAAGCTTAGTGATCTTGATTATACGGACGACATTTGCCTATTATCGCATACCTTCTCCCAGATGCAGGAGGTGCTACGTAATATTACATCGCACACACGTGAAGTGGGTATCTCCATAAACATCGACAAAACCAAATCTATGCGCCTGAACTCCACCTGCACTATTAATTTTTCATTAGAAGACGAAAGCATAGAAAAAGTTCAAAGGTTTTGGTATCTGGGAAGTTACATATCAAATAATGGCGGTAGCCATCAAGATATACATACATCACAGGCTTACCAAACAGAAACAAGCATTTGACACACTCAACAAAATTCAGTTCGAACGAAAATACGTCGGTTTAACTCCAATGCAAAGTCAACTCTGCTATATGGTTGTGAAATCTGGAACCTCTGCACTAGCGACTCACAAAGACTACAGGTATTCGTAAGCCGCTGTCTCCGGCGCATTCTTTGCGTATTTTGGCCAGAAACAATATCTAATAACGACATGTGGTTCCGAACCGCACAGCCACCTACAGCTGAAGACGTCATGTGCCAGACATATAGATGGCTTGGCCACACCTTAATAAAGCCAGCAGATAGCATCACCTGGAAAGCCATCGAATTCAATCCACAAGGCAGTAGAAGATCTGGACGTCCACGCAACACTTTGAAGAGGCAGATTTTTGCCAAGCCAAGAAACTGCTGAAGAAGTTGGAGCGAATGTAATCGCCTAGATTTAGATAGAGGTCCATGGAATTTATTTATTACATCCCTATGTTTCTCCTAGGAACTACAGGATTATTTGAGTTATGACACTATTGAAGTAAATGAGCGATGTGTTAACTTTTCCACCCTTACCACAGTTTATGTTAGATTTTTGTAAAACCCATAATTGAACTTAGTCAGATTTTACAAACATCTGTTTTTGTTGTTCAGCATCAAAATAAAATGCTTGTAAAATGGCACACTATGACTCATTTTCATAAATTTTGCTGCCAAAACAAGGAGAGCAGTCCTTAAATACATGACACGGCACACATAAATGAAGGTGTGTAATTAATTTATACAACATTTTAAGTTTTTATGAGAAATAATATATAGAAGATAGGTGGTGAAGGAAGATATAGAAGAAAGCTTCGTTCTTTTACCACTCTCCTTTTGCACGTTTTTATTAAATACAGTGTTGTAGCGCTTCCGGATCAATGAGGCGTATTAAATTTTCGAAGCTATGCTTAATAGCCATTTTATTGATTATTTTACTTCGCCGATGATTCTGCCACACAATACCGATGAAGGAGAGCGCTTTGGTGTTACATAAGGATTAGCATCTGTAGAGGTCGGAATCGTTCAGTGACCAATGACTACGCCTTCATCACTTGAACTTTCCTACAACAACTGATACATAGGGACACTAATGCACATCAGAAAAATGCGTGATGTTGTTAGTTAATGACTGTCAGAGACCGAGCGTTTTTTTTTACCTGCGTAAGAAATTGAAGCAAGTTTTCAAGGACTAGTTAACATTGTTTATATGTCAAATTTTTGTACGGTGTAATGAATGGTGCTCAAAATTTGAACAGAGTACTCGGATTAAGTAGAAAATGTTTTCCCACAAAACCAAGACTGTCTTTCATTTTTCAAAAACTGGAAAATATTTCCAAATGCCGCTGGATTTTGATTTCATATTGATATTTATGCCAACTTATTTTTAGAAGAGTTTTCCGGTGAAATTTTACAGCTGTGGTTACACTGCTTACAAGTATTTTTTTCGTGCTGGCTTAAAATAATTTTCCTGTTTTTGTGGAAGAGGTATGAACTTTTTGTTTTTGTCTAGTATTCGCTTGAAATATTCACACACATTTTAGCGAATGCAAATAGCAAAAGAAAGCAAATAATTTGCTAATGCAAATGCGAACACTCGTTACATCCCTAGTATAGACATTTCACATGTGCGTGTCATAGAAAAGCAATTTCTTATGTTGGAACTACTGACTCAATAGTTCTTTAGGGACCATATACAGTCATTGGAAACACACTAGTACTGCTACATTTTAGTAATTCTAGTATGTACTTTAGATAATGAAAGTGCATAGTTTGTTCATATTTTGGTGTTTTATTAAAAAATTTTTGTGTAATTTTTGAAATTATTATTCAGTACATTTGTATTATGGGTGTTCATGAAATCGTTCAAAATTCTCGCAAACTGTGCAGTTGTGGACTTTTACACTTTCAGAAATAAACTGTAAAAAAATTTATGGAAATTTATTTACACAAACCTTGTAAGTTTGTCGAACAATTCTGACTCGTAAACTTAAGCTTTGTAATTGTACATTTAGGAAACAACAACTTCTCTGAATAATCTGAGCAATTTAGTTACATATTTGGCATAATTTATACTTTTTATATGTATGTATGTATATAAATTTACAAATTTCTTAAATGTTTATTATGTTATTTTTATTAAATGAAATTTCTGACATTTGCTTCAAAAAAAGTCTCGCAAGCTTGTCCAATTTAAGAGTTCTCATGAAAACACTTATTAATCTTTTAATTTGATTTCTTAAATTAAGTTTTATATAAACTTAAATTTTGCGCCACTCTTATTTTCCAGAAGCCAATAAAACACAAAGAAGAAACAAAATTGTGTGTATATAAAAAACATTTCAAATTTTATCAAAAAAATTATTTATATGTAGATGCCCCATTGACAATGTCACCAAAATAGTCGACAAAAAGAGTGATTTGGACACACTTAACCCCACATTTCCTTCAGGATATATTCATATGTACATACATATGTATGTATGCTTATATAATTTTGGGTGTTAATTAAGACTCTCTCACAGTAACACTAAAATAACTTTAGTTTTAATCACTATTTATTTACTTCCTTCACTTCGATCATTATACAAATAATTGTTACTTAAAAAAGAGCGTTAACTTTTAAATACACTTAACGTCACGGTACGATACATAATCTGGTAACGACAAGCAACAACTGAAATAACTGTAAAATGAAACAGACAAAAGCAGCAATGCTGCTTCACAAAAAAAACCAAAAAAAAAGGATGGGTCATATTATTATTTATTTTATTTTTTTTCAAAAGGTAAGCCAAACAGGGCTTAAATGATATTGACGACTGCGCACTGTTAAGGAATTTCTTTTAGAGAGGGTAGTTAATGCTTTGCTTTGGTGTTTATTTAACCCACTTATTGTTAATTTAATGATTTTGTTATTTTGCATTTTTTTTTCTACATAACGAAAAATAACTCAATCTTAAAAAAATGCTCAACAGTGGTTGAGAATAATAAGGTTAATATTTCGGCATAATTTATTTTTTACAATAAAGTAAGCAGACGGAAAAGTTGTTAGAAATAATAAGACTGTACAAACTGTCAAAATTAAAAAAAAAACTTTGTCCGATATAAAAATGGAAAATAATATGCATGATCAGTGAAAGCACACCTTAAAATTATTAGGACCATTATGTTTAGCGGTAGGTTTGTGCTCTGCTTCCAATAAACTATTATTTATTTATTTTTTGAAGATAATTCAGGCATTCCATTTTAATTGAAAAATGTTTATCCAAAACTGAAATTCACATTAAATACCACAGCACAAAGTGGACCAAATACTTGAACACTGATGGTAAAAATGTCCTGGTATTCGAACACAGCATGTTTTTGTTGTATTTTAATCCGTAAGAGATTATTACAAGTCAATTAAATTTGACTTTTTCAGAGCCACTTTTTGAGTTCAATATTAGAGATTAAATTAAACCTTAATCTTTGTTGGCGTTTTTTCAGCTGGTTTTCGTGATAGTTTAAGTAGCCAATCGTGGTGACTTAATTTTATATTAATATTAACAACTAGGATTTTCATTCATTTAAAATCACATTTTAAAGGGTAGCGTTGGCTGAAGTAGTTAGCACGTTGACTACAAAACCGAAGGTCCTGGGTTCAATCCCTGTATCGAACAGTCATTAAATAACAACACCACGCATTTTTCTGATGTGCATTAGTGTTCCTTTGTATCAGTTGTTGTAGGAAAGTTCAAGTGATGAAGGCATAGTCACTGGTCACTGAACTATACCGACTTCAGGAGATTCTAATCCTAATGTAACATCAGAGCGCCCTCCTTCGTTGTGTAGCAGAATCATCGGCGAAGTAAAATAATCAATGAAATGGCTACAAAACACAGCTTCAAAAAATTAATAAGCCTCATTTAACATCAGAGAGAAGGTAACACCTAGTTATAGTAGTAGGCATTAATTGCCTGAGTGTTACTTCTCTTAAAAAAAAAAAAAAAAAAATATGCAGTAAAAATATAAAAATTAGTATTTAAAACTAATAAAATATGCATTTATCAGCTTTTTTCAACATTTAATAACATTAAAAACTTAAAAATTCAGCTTCATTGCTTTCTTAACACACTTATTGTTATTAAAAACTCAAATAAATTCAGTAAAGTGCGACATTGACTAACGTTTCATTTATTGGAGTTGCGTTTTTTGGCTTTTTTTTATTTAAGCGATTTTTTTAGTTTTGACACTTTTTTCTTATTTTGGCGTTTTTTTCTGTTTATGGCGTTTTTCGTTTTGGGAATTTTTTTAATTTTGGCGATATTTTTAATTTTGGCGATTTTTTCATTTTGGTGATTTTTTCCGATTTATCGCGTTTTATTTTAGTTTAAGATTTTTTTTAATTTGGTGCTCTTTTCGTTTTGGCGATTTTTTTCGGTTTTTCGATTTTATAATTTTGGGATTTTTTAGTTTTACCGTTTTTGAAAATTTCACGAGTTTGGCTGTTACGGTTTCCAAGATAAAGCAAGTTGTCAAAATTACACTAAATGATAGAACACCCTTTAATTTGGATTTTTTTTTAAATTGTAGTGTTAATTATTGCAGTCTGTATAAAAATACACTAACCTTACAAATTTCAAGTGTAAATACATACAATTGTATGTATATTACATGGGATTTTTAAATTTTTCGTTGCTCGTTTTGGAACACCCTTTAATTTTTAACGCTCATGTATTTGTTGTTGTAGCGGCCAAAGTTATACACCCTCTGTCCAAATTTGAAGTCTGTAGCTCTTACGGTTCTCGAAAAAATAGCCTGTGACGGACAGACGGACAGCGTTGCGAAAACAATAGATTTCCTTTTCACCTTTGGTGTACGGAACCCTAAAATCCTAAAAAGCTCAGCTTCAATGCTTTCTTAACAAATATTTTGTCAAATCATATGGAATGCAAAATAAACCTCAGTCGAACTTTTATTTACGTACATGAATGAATAAATGTTGTTTAAATTGTAAAAGGTAAAACTTTGACGATTTTTGCTGAAAAAACTTTTATGTAATAAAAATTAACGTTCCACGTCGGCAGAAGTTATTGGTGCGGATTTAAATGCTGCTATTTAGTTTGTGGAATATTCAGTTTTCGTTGTTAGAACTATAAACTATCGATACAATTTGTTGCATATATTTTATATATATATTTTTTTGTATAAGTTTCTCTAATCTATTTTTTACCTCTTCATTTATTCTGTCTTTCAGAGCACAACTTTTTTTTTACCGCATCTTCAATTAATTCATCTTGAGGTGTTAAAGTAACGAAAGCCTCTAATTGGGCTATATTATGAACAAGAAAGCCATACTATGTGTGCACAAATATCAATTTAGGTAGAAGGCTGTCGGATATTATATTTCTATTAATAAAATTAAAGAAATTTTAAAATCAAAAAATTTGCCCCCACATGCAAAAAAATAAGGTGTGCTTCAAGTGTACGTTAAAACCAGTTTTTGTATGGCAATTTTGTTTTTTTTTTTTGCATATGGATGAAGTTTTTTGACTTTAAAATTTCTTTAATTTTATTAATAGAAATATAGTATCCGACAGCCTTCTGCCACGTTCCCCATCTAGTTACTTAGGATGTATCCATATCGTATCACTGTATATTTTTCATTAAAGGCTGAAACACACAAAGGAGCTTTCAATTTTCAATCGTATTGGTATTCTTGACTTGAACCAAGATGTTGAACTTTTCAAATGAGTTAAAGGAGTCCTACGATGTTTTTGAATATCGAATAATATTACAAAAAAATGCGATCGTAAACTATTCTCGTTTTCCTCTTTTTTTCTTGCACAGTCGTTAAAACTGCAGCTTTAAAATACTTTACAAATAATAAAGAAAATCAAAATAAGATTTATAGCATGAAAAAATTTAAAATTTATGAAAAATATGCATTTGTAATGAAATATGCAAAAGTATGTGATGTAAAATATGCAAAAATATGCACTAACAAATCGATGCCATTTTGTCGCAAATTAGTTGATTCGCAGAGATATTTTATTTACATTGATCTACAACCAACGACAGAAAACATGTATTTACATGAAAATCCTTTCCCTATTAATAACATACACCTTTCTAATACATTAAACACACATTAGGTCGGGTTTACATCTGTGTGACATGTATAAAAAAAAGCGTAACTACTAATTAATGATGAAAAACTGTTTGATTCAGACAATTCAATTCATATTAATTATCAGAAAGGACATCCCGAAATTTATACAAAGAAATAAATTGATGCATTTTTAATGTGTTTAATACATTACACACACATAAATAATATACATATATGTATATTTTTATGTTATACGTACATGCAACAACCTTTAGTTGTAATCATTATAATAAGGCAGTTTCTTCTTCTCTCCTTAAAAAAATCAGTGTTGATAACATTATGACATTTTCTCTTAAAATGTGTTTACTTTATACAGGGTGGGCCAAAAGTTACCATGGGTTTTAAAAGTTTAAAGTTGATTTAAAAGTGCCATTGTGTCTCGGGCAGAGTGGGCAGTGGCTCCGTCCTGCTGAAACAACATACCAGGTCTCTTTTCGAGAGCAAGACGTAAAAAATTGTCTATCATAAACCGATACCGCTCTCCATTTACGGTTACAGCACTTCCATATTCATTCTCGATGAAGTAAGACCCAATGATATTTTCAGATGTGATCCCACACGAGATTGTACACCTAATAAGGTGCAATTGGCGTTGATAAATGGCTCTTGGATTTTCAGAACCCCATAACCTACACTTCTGCTTATTAAGAAAGCCATTCAAATTAAAATGATCTTCACCACTCATAATCAATTGTCCAATAAAGTTAAATAATTGATCTCTGCTTTAAATAATAAAATTCTATTATTCTGGTTCTTTGCTCAGTTGTGAATAGTAGTAGGGAACTGGGGATTCTGGCGCCGATTAAAATTGTGAAATTTGGGTAATTAAAATTTGAAATTTGAGAATTTCAGTACAAAATTTTAAAATTTGGGTAATTAAAATTTTAAAATTTTAAAATTCTTGGAAATTTGTGAAATTTGATACCCTACGAGGGTGGGTCAATAAGTCCGTCCAACTTTTTGTTTACATAAGGAATTTTTTGTTTACATAAGGGGCTTTGTTTGTTTAATACATACGAGGGTGGTTTAATAAGTCCGGGTTTTTATGACCGTGGGAATTTATATGTATGTTTGGATTAAGGGGTTTCATAAGATTAATATTTCATAAATATATATGCCGACGGGAAAATCATGAAAATGATTTTTCTTAATACCAAAGGGGGAGTGGGGTGAAATAGTGAAAATTAATTTTTCCTAATGCCTACGGCAATATATGAATATTTTTCTTAATGCCTACGGCAATACATGATTTTCCTAATGCCTACGGCAATATATGAATATTTTTCTTAATGCCTACGGCAATACATGATTTTCCTAATGCCTACGGCAATATATGAATATTTTTCCTAATGCCTACGGCAATATATGATTATTTTTCCTAATGCCTACGGCAATATATGAATATTTTTCCTAATGCCTACGGCAATATATGATTATTTTTCCTAATGCCTACGGCAATATATGAATTTTTTTTCAAATGCCTACGGCAAAACATGATTATTATTTTTTTCAAATGCCGACGGCAAAACATGATTGTTATTTTTTCCAAATGCCGACGGCAAAACATGATTATTATTTTTTTCTAATACCAAAGGGATAATTGCCAGTGTTGCCAGACTGTAGAAATTTGTTATCGTAATACTATATCAGTAATATCAGAGAAAATATTTATTTATGTGTTCACATGTATGTGAACACCCATACTTGTGTTCACATGTATGTGAACACCCATACTTGTGTGTGGGGGGTCCAGCTTTATCGTCGTTGGTAATTTAATATTTTGTGTATTTGTTTAAGAAATATGTATGTATGTATGTATGTATGTGTGTGTGTATATGTATGTGTGCATGTATGAATGTGTGATCGTGGGTACTTGTGCATGGAATATTTTGTAGAATAGATATATATTTTGCAACGTAATCATTTTCTTTGTCTACGATTATTTTAAAGCAGCAAACTAAGTACAGTCAGCAGCAGAGAAACAAAAAGTAAAATTTATGAATGCTGCAAGGATACTGCTTCTAATTTTAGTATAAATACGCCAACATTTCTAACCAACACATCAGTACGTTATTGTATTTACAAGAAGTGTCATCAGCAATTGTGTTAAAGTGAAATAATAATAAAATAATTAAAAATGAGTTCATCAGGTTATCAGTGTAATACATGCAATAAGGTATACAAATACCAAAAGTCCTTTTTGGAGCATGTTAAAAACCATAGTGTGCAGGATCAAGTGGTCGTAAGCCGGGGCATAAATCAAGAGCTACCGCAGACATCTCTTCAAAATCGCCAAACTTCATCATCATCATTCATTCATCAACAATATCCTTATCTTCAGTATCCTCAATATCAGTTACCATTAAATTTTCAACAATACGGTATGCCATGGAATAATCAGTTTTTGGGATACAATTATAATCCCAATGTGATGCAATGGCAACCTCTTAATTATCATCAACAAGAGTACCAGCATCAACAACAAGATCATCAACATCAAGCTCAACAACAACAACAACAACAACAACAAGCTCAACAACAGGGTGTGGGTATCCTTGGAGGTAATTTATTCGACGATGCTATGGACATAAGCTTACCGGAAAGTGATGGAGAAGTAGAAGAAAGAAGAGAAGAAACTCTGCCAACTCCAATGAATACTTCGCATGCTAGAACAGAAGATGTCGAAGCGAATGTGCGATATTATAAAATATCGAAAGCATTCAAAAACCATATTGCCACTTATGCAATTTTAAACAAAAAAGACCAACTTTTGTTGGAAGAATTTGTTGAAGAAAATAAAAATGTTTTTATGGAGAGACTTCAAGTGAATCTAACTAAGCATTCAATAATTAAATTTCATCTGAGTATTGTGGCGGAGTATATCAAAATTGTTGGAGAAGAATTGGAGTTGTGCATAATATCACATGTAGCCAAAATGAGTTTGCTGACGAGGGCAGATAGCATTGAAGAATTATTCCGTAAGCAGGTTGCCGAGATTTCAACCAAAATGTCCGAATTTGAAGAGCGAGATTCTGGTTGGACTTTGTCACGCATAGTCCGAGCAGAAATCAACATCAACAAATCTTCGCTCGTCAAAGGATCGAACTGGATATCCACACCTCAAAAATTAGCAATAAAAAAAGCTTGCATCAATATACAAAATGATGATGACTACTGTTTCAAGTGGTGTATGATTGCTGCCATGGATACAACCCAATACAATCAAGAACGTTGCAGTTCTTATAATATTCAAGACATTGCTGCAGAGACGATTGTTACGCGAAATGGTGTAGCGTTAAATTTCAAAAATTTAAGCTTCCCATTAGGATTAAACAAAATAAAAGAGTTTGAGGTGAACAATCCAGCAATAAGTATTAACGTATTCGGCTATGATGAGGGAGCCAATCAGATTATTGGTCCTTATTATGTCACCAAGGACGAAAAAATTAGCCATGTAAACTTGTTGCTTTTGGAAAATGGTGAAGTTCATCACTACATTTTGATAAAGAACATATCAAGGTAAGTTAAAAAATTATACTACACTTTAATTTAATGATACATATACTTGTTTTATATATTTTATAATAGATACATTTTACTTATAAACTTTTATTTTACTTTTTATTATTTACAGACTTTTGACAAATCAGACTACAAAACACAGAACTAAGTTACACATCTGCAATAGCTGTCTCCAATATACTCATACGGACACCATCATGAATACTCATAAGGAGGAATGTGGGAAGATAGTCACAACTATGCCATCAGGTGAGGATGCCATTCTTAGTTTTAAGGGACATCAACGAAAAATGGATGTCCCGTTTGTTATTTACGCGGATTTCGAATGCGTATTAGAGGATATAAGTAATAGTGTAAGTAGTAAAACAAATTTAATAAAAAAGCACACACCTTGTGCCTTTAGTTATTTTATTAAGTGTCTCCATAGTAATAATTTAGATAAGCTTAGAATATATACGGGGGAAGATGCCTCCAAAAAATTTGTAGAATATTTAATTAAGGATTGTGAAGATATATATAATAACTATTTAGTTAACAATAGACAAATGGATACTTTATCCCCTTCAGATACTTATAATTTTTATAGTGCGGTGAATTGCCATATTTGCCAAAAATTTTTAGGCAAAGATCGTGTTAGAGATCACTGCCACATTAGTGGCAAATTTAGAGGCGCAGCCCACAATAAATGTAATTTAAATTACCAAATTCCCAAATTTATACCAGTTTACTTCCACAATTATTCAAATTATGACTCACATCTTTTCATTAAAGAATTAGGTGAAATTTCATTGCAACTGAAAGTACTCCCTCTCAATAAGGAACTTTATATATCCCTCTCCCAATTCTCAGAAATGAGTGATGGCCATAAGCTTGAAATAAGATTTCTTGATACTATACGCTTTATGGCTGAGAGTTTGGAATCATTAGCCTGCAATTTGTCGGATAATGATTTCAGCACTATAAGGTCCTTATTTCAATCAGAAAAAGAATTTCAGCTTATTAAGAAAAAAGGTATTTTCCCATATGAGTACCTAAATTCATTCGAAAAATTAGATGAATGCCAGCTGCCTTCACGCAGTGATTTTTTTAATAAGTTGAATAATAAAGAGTGTTCTTTAGAGGAATACTCACATGCTGTAGAGGTATGGAATACTTTTGGTTGTGAAACAATGAAAGATTACATGGAACTTTACTTAAAAACAGACGTCCTCTTACTGACAGATATTTTCGAGAACTTTAGAAAAGTTTGTAAGGGTATTTATGAGCTCGATCCTTGCCAGTATTATACAGCACCTGGCCTTTCCTGGGATGCAATGCTCAAATATACAAAAATTGAATTAGAATTATTGACAGACATAGACATGTACAATTTTATGAAAAAAGGTATACGTGGGGGGATAGTACAGTGTAGTCAAAGATATTCGAAAGCAAATAATAAATATTTGCAAGATTTCGACAAAGAAAAGCCCTCAGAATTTCTCGTCTATTTAGACGCTAACAATTTGTATGGATGGGCGATGTCGGAATATCTTCCTCATGGTGGGTTCAGATGGTTATCACAAGACGAGTTGAATCTGGATCCAAACAGCATAGCTGATAATGGAACAGACGGTTATATTTATGAGGTTACGTTGGATTATCCCTCTCATTTACACGACTTGCATAATGATCTTCCTTTTTGCGCTGAAAATAAGAAACCTATGCAAGCGAAGTATAGCAAGTTGATAACCGATTTCTCTACAAAGCAATCATATGTGATACACTTTAGAGTTCTAAAACAGTGCTTAGAATATGGTTTAGTTTTAAAGCAAACTCATCGTATTCTAGCATTTAAACAATCTCCATGGTTAAAAGGCTATATTGACCTAAATACCAGACATAGAGCCACTGCTAAAAATGCTTTTGAAAAAAATTTTTTCAAACTACTTAATAATGCAGTGTATGGTAAAACCATGGAAAATGTGGACAAGAGGAGAGATGTTAAAATTGTTAATAATTGGGAGAGGACGAATTGCAATCATTTAGGTGCCCAAGATTGGATATCAAAACCAAATTTTCATAGTTTATCTATATTTTCTGAAGATCTTGTAGCAATCGAAATGACTAGAGTCAAAACCTGCTACAATAAACCAATTTACTTAGGATTTTGTGTACTCGAGCTGTCAAAATGGAAAATGTATAATTTCCATTACGGGTACATGCAACCTAAGTTTAAGACAAACCTCTCATTAAACTATATGGATACTGACTCTTTTATATATTCAATAAAGACTGATGACTTTTACGCTGACATAAAAAATGACATTCATGAACAATTTGACACATCGGATTATCCTACAGACAATATTTATAATTTCCCAATAGTAAATAAAAAAGTAATTGGTATGATGAAGGATGAAAATTGCGGTAAGATAATGACAGAGTTTGTTGGGCTGCGCTCAAAAATGTATTCATTTAGTGTAGAAAATCAAGATGATATTAAAAAATCGAAGGGGGTAAAGAGAGCCATATTAGATAAATATAGTTTAGCTACATATAAGAATTGCCTATTTAATAAGATTAATGTATATGATAGTATGTTAACATTTAAATCTAAGCTACATCAATTATATACTAGCGAATTAAATAAGGTAGTATTAAGCTATGGAGATGATAAGAGAAAAATTAGATCAAATAATGTAAACACTTATGCATGGTATCATTTTCGTATTAAGGAAACTAACCCTGAATACGAACTTGACATGTTGCTAGATGAGATTGCTAAAATGCAAGAAAATCTTAGTTAATTAGTTAATTTTTAAATTGTATATAAAATCCTATTTATTAAGAAAAAATATTGTATTTGTATCCTATTTATTAAGAAAAATTGTTGTATATAAAATTCTATTTAATAAGAAAAATTATTTTATTGTTGTTAAAATGAATGTAAAAAAGTCTAAGAAATATTATTGTATTTAAATCCTATTTATTAAGAAAAGTTATTGTATTGTTGTTAAAATGAATGTAAAAAAAGTCTAAGAAATATTATTGTATTTAAATTCTATTTATTAAGAAAAGTTATTGTAAATAAACTATTGAAAAAAGAATGGAAAATGTGAGTGGTTTTTTTTTTATTTCTTTATTGACTTTACTTCGTTGGATCAAAAATTTTTGTTTTTTGCTTATTTGCAAATTCTTGTTTTCATGTCGCTTAAACATGCACAGTCTTGTTTTCAGGTTACTTAAACATGCACAGTCTTGTTTTCTTTGAGAGGTTCTGCACAAGAGAAATTGAATTTCACAATATTATGAAATTCAATTAGATATTTTCATAAAGAGAAATAATTTAGATAATCGGATAAAATCCTCATATTTTTTCACTACATACAAGTTTCTGTTATTTTATATTCGAGCAGATGATTCCTAGTTTTCCTTTAGAAAAAAATAATACAAATCAAGGAATATTTTTATAATTCAATTTAATTTTATTTTATTATTTATACAATTTTATTTCATTTTTATTTAATTTATTTATAATGATGGAAACATTTCGTAATAGCCAATTATTAGATGTTCTAGTATATTTTTTCTTAAAAAATATATGGTACATCTGCAAGTATCAGGTCCCTCCTCACACTCAGGATGATACCAAGGACAGCTGGGGAAGTGTCCTTCAGTGTTGTCTTCATCTTCCATGACACCATATTCTTCGTTCTCATCCAGCATATTTTGGAAACATTTTATCATCTCCCAATGATCAAAAAGCCTGAAGCTTTCAAAATCTCTTATAAATTGATTAAGAGTACGTCTAATTTGACTCATTTTATTTGCTGATGAATGAATGATGATGAATGTTGGAAGGTTCCTTTAAGACTAATTTGTTCTGTAAATTTTTAAAATATCTATATGGTCTTTAAAATATCTATACTATCATCTCTATGTCATATTTCTTTTTAGAACTCTATCTCTCTCTAACCCTTTTCTCTCTATTCCATATTTCTTTTTTACTACTCTGTCTCTCTCTAACCGTTGTCTCTCTATAACTATCTCTTTCTGTCTATCACTATCTCCCACTTATTCACTATTTCACCACAATTATTTTCGATTAGCCTTTTTGAAGTCATCATCGCTACTTTTAAGATCATTTCCAGTTAAACATTCAGAGTGACAAGAAGTATCTAAATAAAAAATAAAAAATGGACTCCACAACAAATCTAATTGCAAAATTTAATGCTCTAAATAACAAAACTTTAATCCACGTAAAGGAGCTTGATTCTTCAACGAAATATACTATTAGAAATGTGGTACGTGTAACAACTAAATATGGACCAACCCTAAAAGTTGAAATGAATAAACACATAATGTTCCTGCCGAAACGATATAATATTTTAACTGATGACGATATCAAAGATCTCTCAAGCGGATCATATTGCCTAAGTAGAGAAGGTGAAGAAAACCTAATTGTCGAGAGTGAGCTGAGTGAATTTCTAATTCAAAATTCCCAATTTCCTGTTTGGCAATAATATATTAATTATGTATTTTAAATTATGAATAAAAAGACATTAAAGAGTTTTGTAAAATATAAATTTTTGTGTTTTATTTAATATTTTCAGTTATTTCATAAAGAAATTTAAGACATAAATGTCCACAGGTAAATGTATTGAAATTCTGATGCTGATTATAGTTGTATTTTATATTTGCACCAAGATATTTGACTACTTCCCAAGGAGGTTGTAAGTTTCCAAAGCTGTCGAAATATTCTTTTTCATTGTTGTTTTTATAGTATGCTACCCAATGTGTACTAGGTCCTGTTGATACATCTAAGTTGATTATTCCACATTCAATTTTCTTTGTTCGTTTTGGTAGAGTATTCAACATGAAAACTCCTCTAAAATATGGAATTTTTATAGAGAAACGGTTTAGGTCCACATCAGATAGTGGTCTGTTGGGCAGCATCTTTAAGAGTTTTTTGATTTCTCTTTGTGAACTAAACCATAACCTTTTTTATATGGTTTTAAGTAAAGTCCTTTTCCCACTGCTATAGATTCCATCGCTTTATTATGTCTAGTTGCTTCATCAAGTTGATTTTTTGCATTCTTTGTTGCATTTACAGCTTTAGCTATGGCAGCACCCCCAGTTGTTAGACTACCAATTGCACCCAGAGCAGTTAAAATCGGTATTAGAGGTAAAAAACCACCGATTTTTGGAACACGTATTACACGTGGAACTACAATTTGAGACTTTCTTCCTTTTAATGATTTGTTAATAGTTTTTCGTGCAATTTTAATAGCTGAGTTAATATCTAATGGTTTTTCCTTCTTTAGTATTTTCGTTGCAGCTATAATTGATGTTCTAAACAGTTTTTTATCATTTGGCTTGTTCTTTTTAACATTTTTCTTTTTCTCCACACCCATACCAAATTTAGTTTTGGTTTTCATTGCGTTAGTAACCATATATGCAAATGATTTTTCTGCAAGACTACTGTCTTTTGCTAAAACTCGATTCCAAGCTGAATTTTCAAGTATTTTATCAGCTTTATGTCTAGTACTTAAATCCTTATTTTTTGAATACGCAATATCGTGATTTTTACAATCAGAGTCCAATAAGTTAATACCTTTGTCACCTCGATTTAAACGTTTTTGTAGTTTTGTTCCAGGTCCACAGTACTGATACCCCGGAAGATGAAGTTCAACAGCTAGAGAGTTTATTATTTTATCTACTATACCTCCTCCAACGAAGGTGTTTTTATGACTAAACGTTTTCTGATATCGTATAACCATATTATCTAATTTTTTCTATAATAAGAGGTAACATTTATAAAATGTATTTAGTTACAAAAATGCAGTTAGTGAAACAACATAAAAATATTTTAGTTCGTAATATTGACGATTCAGTCAACATCACTTCAAAAATAAAGCATAGCCCCCTCTTACCAAATTCTATTCGTGCTCTAATAGTTGGACCATCCAATTGTGGAAAGACTAATGTTATGATTGGCTTACTAGAAAGTCCTAATGGACTCAAGTTTGAAAACATCTATTTATACTCAAAATCTCTATATCAACCCAAATATGAATACCTGAAGAAACTAATTTCACCAATTAAAGGAATGGGATATTATACATTTACAGATAATGAATCAGTTATTCCACCTGACGAAGCTAAAACTAATTCAATTATGATATTTGATGATGTTGCATGTGAAAAGCAGAATAATATACGTACATATTTTTGTATGGGGCGACATAGGGATGTCGATTCATTCTACTTGTGTCAAACTTATACTAGAATTCCCAAGCATTTAATAAGAGACAATGCCAATGTTATTATAATGTTTAAACAAGATGAGACAAATATGAAGCATGTTTATAGAGATCATGTTGGTGGCGATATGAGTTATGAAAAGTTTCATGAGATTTGTCGAGAGTGTTGGAAGGATAAATATGGATTTTTGGTGATTAGCAAAGATAATGAATTAAATGATGGACGCTACAGAAAGCAATTTGACTATTTCATAACTATATAAACTACTCTTCATAAACATTTACTTTAGTTATTAATCTAACTTTAAGCTTGATACATCTATTTGCTATAACCTCATCTGATACCTGATAAGCTGATCTGAAAACCAGACCAGCTACCTAATAAGCTGATTTGATACCTGATAACCTGATCTGAAAACCAGACCAGGTCCTGAAAAGCTGATCTGAAAACCAGACCAGGTCCTGAAAAGCTGATCTGAAAACCAGACCAGGTCCTAAAAAGCTGATCTGAAAACCAGACCAGGTCCTGAAAAGCTGATCTGAAAACCAGACCAGGTCCTAAAAAGCTGATCTGAAAACCAGACCAGGTCCTGAAAAGCTGATCTGAAAACCAGACCAGGTCCTGAAAAGCTGATCTGAAAACCAGACCAGCTCCTAAAAAGCTGATCTGAAAACCAGACCAGGTCCTAAAAAGCTGATCTGAAAACCAGACCAGGTCCTGAAAAGCTGATCTGAAAACCAGACCAGGTCCTAAAAAGCTGATCTGAAAACCAGACCAGGTCCTGAAAAGCTGATCTGAAAACCAGACCAGGTCCTGAAAAGCTGATCTGAAAACCAGACCAGGTCCTAAAAAGCTGATCTGAAAACCAGACCAGGTCCTAAAAAGCTGATCTGAAAACCAGACCAGGTCCTAAAAAGCTGATCTGAAAACCAGACCAGGTGCTAATAAGCTGATCTAATAGCTGATACCTCATCTAATAGCTGATACCTTTTATTTATTAAACATGGATGAGAAAATTTTAAAACAGTTGGTGTTGACAAGAAATGTCTTGAAGAAAAAGCTTCGTAGTATAAAAACTGGTGAAATAGATACACGTGAACAACTAAGAGATACATTTAAACCTATAACAGAACCACTCAAAGAATTCATAAATAGTTCTAAAAAAATTAAAAGAATTCCCATTAAAGAAGAAAATAAAATGAAGACAGAATTTGAAAATAATACAAGTTTAAAGTCTGAAAAACCATCATTCAAGATAGAGACAAGTACACCAAAGAAACTAGCAGAAGGAACAATATATGATAATACCATATTATTTAACGAAACTAATACTAAAAATGATTATGATGATGATGAAGATGATTTTTACTCACAAACTTCCAATACAGAAGATACTTATACTGATTTATCAGTCTTGGAAGGAAGAAATGAATTAGATACAAACTATGGTCCACATAAAGATTTCAATAATGAATGGAAATTTGGTGATAGTAAACTTACACTTAGTGAACATAAAATACAAGTTGGTGGTCAAATATGGGCTCTAACACCTGGACTATTTTCTCTAATGTTTCATAAAATACCAAAAAATTATGATAAATTTGAACTCGAAATATATAAAAAGATTTTAATTACTACTAATGCATATAGAAGAGACTACAAACCTGATGGTCAAATTAAGGGTACTAGAGGATATAAATATAAACATATTATTAAGAAATTTATTGACGAGAAAAACCAGGATAATTTACCCGAATCAACAGGATCTAAGCCCAAAGGTAGCTATTTAGGTGATGGAATGATGGAATTTAACATCCATAAGCCCAACTATATATACTGGGATGATCCAAATGAGCTAGTAGATCGACTTCGACTACTGCTCGCATCACAAGCTGCAGGTCATAATAATCACAATAACGAGATTATATCAATTATTGAAGAACTACGTGAAGCTAATATAATACATTAACTTTAATAAAGTATATAAAGCATGTCTGTTGATAAATTTGGACATTATTTAAACGATACTAGCAACATAGTTTCTTTGAAAAATGCACCTAAACTGCTGGGGTTCTTTGTGGATACGAACAACAACATTGATGTCCAAAACAAAAGGATCAAAAATGTTGCAAAAGCTGTGGAGGAAAACGATGTTATCAATAAATTGTTTCTGCAAACTCAAATCGAAAAACTAGAAGAGAAATTATTAACATTCTTTAAGAGAGACAGTACTTTAATTCAAGAAAATATTCAAATACAAATTGAGGATCTACATCGCGAAACAAAATTAGATATAGAAGAAAATTATAAAATTGAAAAAGATATTCTAAAAATTAAAACATCCTTTGAAGAGCAAATTGAACAGCTTAATGAGAAAATTTATAGATTAGAAAATTACATGTTTGTATCAATAGCTGAAAGTGCTTCAACTAGATCACAACACTCTCCAAAAAATCTCTAAAAACAACTTAATGTCTTCAAAAAGAAATTTAGTAAACGAACTCCATAAGCAAGCACGAAAACATTTTGTGCGTCGCAGAGTTGTAATGAAAGGAATAGATGATCTTTGGCAAGCTGATTTAGTTGAAATGGGGAACTATTCTAAAGAAAATAGAAATTATCGATTTTTGCTGACTATAATTGACACATTCTCAAAATTTGCATGGGCAGTACCACTAAAAACAAAAACTGCACTTGAAACAACCAACGCAATGGAAAATATTTTTGAATTGGGGCGAATACCAAAAAACATACAAACAGATGATGGTAAAGAATTTTTCAACAAAAACTTTGAAAAATTAATGCATAAATACAGCATTAATCACTACTCAACATATAGCATTATGAAAGCATCAATAGTAGAACGATTTAATAGAACACTGAAAGGAATGATGTGGAAAGAATTTAGCTATAATGGTTCTTATAAGTGGATTGATATATACAAAGATTTACTTAATACCTACAATAGAAAAGTTCATCGTACCATTAAAATGCCTCCAATTAAAGTCAACTCAACAAATGAGGAAAAGCTGCTAAATACAGTATACAGTCATATGAAAATGTATAAAATGTCAAAATTTAATGTAGGAGATCATGTACGCATAAGCAAATATAAGCATACATTTGAAAAAGGTTATACTCCAAATTGGACTACAGAAATTTTCACAATTACAAGAGTTCAAAATACAAATCCTGCAACATACATATTAGAAGACTATCTTGGTAATCCTATTAAAGGTGGATTCTATACTGACGAACTTTCAAAAACCAGATTTCCAAATACATATCTAGTTGAAAAGGTGCTTAAAATTAAAGGGAAGGAGGTATATGTTAAATGGCTGGGATTTTCTAATCAACACAATTCTTGGATAAGTAAAGATGAAATATTATAGATGGAAGAAAAACTAAATCAACAACAACATCATAGCAAAACAATAATAGCATTAATATTAAGAAACTAATGTTAATTTTAAAATAAGAAAATGAAATAAATATGTAAATTATGCTTATAAACCATACTGTCTACTAAACTTTATTTAATTGTAATCAGTCTGTTATAATGTCAATAACACTTACTCTGAGCTCTAACTCATCAGAATTATCTGCTAGTTACTTTCCTCCTATTGAATTACATGGTGCATATGAGTGTGCTCTAACTGATTTTCATTCATACAACAGTATTCCAAATGTAGACACCTACAACAATATGTTTCATATAGGAGAATATACAATAGAAATACCAATTGGATCTTACGAACTAAATGATATAGTTGATTTTATAGAAGAGCAATACAAACTACTCTGTCCAGCAAATAAGATTTTTATTGAAGCCAATAACAATACAATGCAAGTTAAAGTTAAAAGTTCCAAGGATACTGTATATTTTAATAAAGACAATACAATTGGAAAACTTTTAGGATTCAATAGCAAAATCCTAACACCAAACCAATATTATTATTCAGATCTTCCAGTTAATATTTTTAAAGTAAATCTCTTGCGAGTTGAAAGTAGTATCGCTATTAACACATATATGAATAGCTCCAAATCGCATACACTTCATGAATTTCCGATTAATGTGCCTCCAGGCTATAAAATAGATGAGGTTCCAAGAAATCTTATCTATTTACCTGTGAACACCAGAGAGATAAGTTCACTAGCGCTGCGCGTAGTTGATCAACACGGTGATTTAATTAATTTCCGAGGAGAGGAAATTACAATACGAATACATTTAAGGCCAACTAAATAATGCTAATATACAACACAAATACCTTAAAAAATATAGCAACAAGAACAACATCAACATTAAAGCGATCAGTACAACAGAAAGCATTAACAACATCAAATAAAAATTTTCTAAAGTCCTTGAATTTTAAATTGAAGACAAAATGAGTTCAATAATAGATGTCTTAGATAAGCCCTTGTCTGATGAGAATATAATCAAAAAGGACTATCATACATATGTACCATACTTACAATCTTACAACAATAATGATGAAATTAGAATTTCAATACAAAATCAAGATTTGTACGTGCTACCCAGTGAAAGCTACATTTATGTAGAAGGTTTTGTTGCTGATGATAATAACTCTAAATCTTCTTCATCATCGGACAACTTTATATTAAAAAACAACTTTGTGGCATATCTATTTGATGAAATTCGCTATGAGCTCAATGGAATTGAAATTGATCATACAAGATATTTAGGAGCCACAAGCACCATAAAAAATTTGGTTTCTATGTCACCAACAGAAAGCAACGTGATGCAAAATGCTGGATGGAACAAAATTGACGATGTCACTCTTGTAAATGGCTTTTTCAATTTCTATGTACCTCTAAAAATGCTTCTAGGATTCGCTGAAGACTACAACAAAGTTATACTAAATGGAAAACATGAACTGATACTCTTGCGCAATAAGAACGACGAAGATCTTGTACGCTCGAGTGTTTCTACTAAAAAAGCTAAACTTACAATTTCACTAATCTCATGGAGAATCCCACATGTACAATTATCCGACTTTAGCAAATTGAATATGATTAAAATTATTAACAATGGTGCTTCTATACCTATGGCATTTCGCAGTTGGGATTGTCATGTCAATCCACAATTAAATATGGGAACTAACCATATTTGGAATGTTAAACTAGCTGCAAATAGAGAACGCCCTCGTTTTGTATTGATTGCTTTTCAACAAGAAAATAAGTTTGTTCATTGTGATTTGACTAATTTAAAAGTACATTTAAATTCAGTCTCATATCCATATGATGATCTTAACATAAAGTTCAAAAATGAACGATATGCAATTCTATATGATATGTATCTAAGATTTCAACAAAGCTACTATATGAAAGAATCTCAACCGCTTCTAACTGCATCAGAGTTTAAGACAAAAGCTCCTATTATTGTAGTAGATGTCAGTCATCAGAATGAATCACTCAATAATGGACCGATTGATATAAAAATAGAATTTGAAACAGCAACTAATATTGGAGCAAAAACATCAGCTTACTGCATTCTTATTCATGATCGTATATTAGAATATGTACCTATCAAAGGACAAGTGCGAAAAGTCTTATGAATTGACTAATATGGAAAACAACATAATTTTCATAGACGTACAAGGTTTCAAAAATAATTCAAATGATTTCATCGCAAAAGAAGTAGCAATTGTTTTCAACAATTATGAATATAACAATTTCATTATAAAACCCCCATTTGATATCAAATGCTTATCAATAGAAAAGCAAAGAGAAGCAAAGTGGCTAACAAAAAACTATCATCACCTAAGCTGGACTGCTGGATCAGTTTCATTTCAAAGCGTTTGCAATTTTATAAAAGCCAACGCAAGATGTTCTAAAATTTATGTAAAAGGTGAAGAAAAAAGACGATGGTTGGAAAAAATTTTATGCCGAAAAATTTTTAACGTTGAGGATATAGGCTGCATCAACTTTAAACAAATGGAAATCAAGTATCCAGAATATTTTTATTGTAATTATCATAAATTTGGTGCTTGCGCACTAAAAAATGCTATTTTACTAACAAAAGAAATGTCTTGCTTTAATTAAACTTTTTCACTTTTTAAAATATGAATGTATGTATTATTATAAAATTTTATAAAATTTTAAACAATAAATGTATAAAAAATAAAATGAAATAAAATGTGTTTTCTTATTTCAAATAAAAACTACATAAAGGAAAGAGAAGGAAGTGGGGAGAAGGAGAAATTAACTTTTTTGCTTACTTGCAAATTCTTGGTTTTTGTTTCTCTGCTGTTGAGTGTACTTAGTTTGCTGCTTTAAAATAATCGTAGACAAAGAAAATGATTACCTTGCAAAATATATATGTATTCTACAAAATATTCCACACACAAGTACCCACGATCGCACATTCATACATGCACACATACATATACATACATACACATACATACATACATACACATACATACATCCATACATATACACACATACATACATACATACATACATACATACACATACATACATACATACACATACATACATACATACATATTTCTTAAACAAATACACAAAATATTAAATTACCCGCGACTATCAAGCTGGACCCCCCACACACAAGTATGGGTGTTCACATACATGTGAACACAAGTATGGGTGTTCACATACATGTGAACACATAAATAAATATTTTCTCTGATATTACTGATATAGTATTACGATAACAAATTTATACAGTCTGGCAACACTGGCAATTTTCCCTTTGGTATTAGAAAATAATAATCATGTTTTGCCGTCGGCATTAGGAAAAATATTCATATATTGCCGTAGGCATTAGGAAAAATAACAATCATGTTTTGCCGTAGGCATTTGAAAAAAAATTCATATATTGCCGTAGGCATTAGGAAAAATAATCATATATTGCCGTAGGCATTAGGAAAAATATTCATATATTGCCGTAGGCATTAGGAAAATCATGTATTGCCGTAGGCATTAAGAAAAATATTCATATATTGCCGTAGGCATTAGGAAAATCATGTATTGCCGTAGGCATTAAGAAAAATATTCATATATTGCCGTAGGCATTAGGAAAAATTAATTTTCACTATTTCACCCCACTCCCCCTTTGGTATTAAGAAAAATCATTTTCATGATTTTCCCGTCGGCATATATATTTATGAAATATTAATCTTATGAAACCCCTTAATCCAAACATACATATAAATTCCCACGGTCATAAAAACCCGGACTTATTAAACCACCCTCGTATGTATTAAACAAACAAAGCCCCTTATGTAAACAAAAAATTCCTTATGTAAACAAAAAGTTGGACGGACTTATTGACCCACCCTCGTAGGGTATCAAATTTCACAAATTTCCAAGAATTTTAAAATTTTAAAATTTTAATTACCCAAATTTTAAAATTTTGTACTGAAATTCTCAAATTTCAAATTTTAATTACCCAAATTTCACAATTTTAATCGGCGCCAGAATCCCCAGTTCCCTACTACTGTGAATCTCTCCATTATTTATTCTCCAAGTGTTATTTATATAATCTGGAAAAAAATATATAAACGAAAAAGTTATTAAATCTCTAACCACATGGTAATATTTTGCCACCCTGTATTAGGGTTTGTAAATAATCGCAGATTTTCATAGTCGCGATTACGATTAAAAAATATGCGATTAATCGCGCTTATCGGTTAATTGCGATTAAGCAAGAATATATACTATTCCAATTTTTATTAAAACCAAAATAAATTGTCATGAGTTTTACAGTGCTATTCTCGAACCAGTTATAACAACATTTTTATAATAGTAAAAACATTTATGACAATAATAAACAAAAAGCTATTCTGGGTTTCAAATAAAAGCTCTTTTTGTATTAATTGATAATAACCATTATCATGTTCACAACAGCACATGACAATAAAAATTTATTGTAAAAAATTAACAAAAAACTTAATTTTTCCGATAAATGTGGAAGAGTACTTATTATTTCAGTGTTCAATAGAAATCATGCATATGCATGGCGTTTTATTCTAAGAAATTATAAGATATTATATTTTGATTTTTTTATTAGATTGGTATTTCAAAAATTAAATTTGACTCTTTGTTAACAAAAGTTTCAAAATATATTTCATGTATGTAAATATTTTGTAAAATATTTCCACTAACCAGGCTAAAACAAGCATCAATGATCTGATCAAATATCGAACTCCGCATATCAAAAATTTATTATTATTATTTCATTATGGTTTCTTTTTGAAATATGGATGAAAATAAAAACTCTTGAATTCGCCGATATAGGTATGCGCTTTTATTAATCTTCAACGGTTTTAAAATTTTTTAGTTACTCAGTGGAAAAGGGTAATATATAACTCAATTGCATGTATCTTAAATCAAAAATTTATGTATATCATTTCTATTGTAAAAACCATAAAATCGATAGAGTAGTCGATTACAGAAAATATATTACTTAAGCAGAAACCAATTTCAGGAGAAGAAAATGTTAGCTTCAAATTAGCCTTTTTATAAATATTTATATGCGTCACAAGAGGGCTGACTGTTTCATAATGTCTACTTTAAAGCTTTATGACCAATTTAGTGTTTCAGTAAAGCCACTTTTTCAGAACCAGCGCATCCATACTTCACCAAAATTAATAAGACTTTTTCTTCAGACCAATAATTTTATAAATGTTAATAAACAATTCGTTGATAACCATTTTTAGTTATAAAGAAGAAAATAATGCCGCAAATTTGCCAATAGATATATTATTAATTTAATATGTAATGTCAGTTACATATCATTATTTAAGAATTAAATAAAATAAATAAATTTAAAAATTAAAAACTATTAACATATATCTAACATCGGCATATAAAGGGTTAAACATGTAGTAAAATATAAGCTCTTGCCATATCAAAAAAATTTGAATTTTATATTTTTTCAACAAACATAAAAGCTTTTTAAATTGTATTTTTTAATTTTGGTAATAATGCTACAAATTTAGAAACAAAAAAGCTTTCATATTAAAACAAAAATTCTAGAATATCTATTTCAAATTCCTGTGACAAGAAATATGTGACTAGAAACATTTCAATTATAGCTATCATGAATTCGAGAATAGCACCGTTAGTCGAACTGTATGGGTTTAGCCAAAGAAATTTATTTGTTTTGTCTTGAGTTCGCGTTTTAATTAAATTTTTCAATTAAATTATATTTATATCTTGAGAAAATTGTAAATCATGTAAAATTGCGAGTATCAAAAACAATACGAATTGCGGGAAATTAATCTTTTTTTACTTTCTTAATTTATTATACCCTTTAGCAAAAAATGGTAAAATGGTATATATAGGTTTGCCATTTTTCCGAAGCTCCCAGAAAAGCTAGAGACTTCGTTCTTGGATTGGAATGTCAGAAATGGTCCAAAATAGATTGCTATTGCAAATCCAACTTTATTTTGCCATATAAAAGTAACTACCGAAAACAAAATTTTTATTTTTTTTTCATAAAGTTATTTTATACTTCAATATGAATAAAATTGATATTTCAAACTTAAAAAACATAAAAAAATTAAAAAGACGTTTCCAGGGTTGGAAAACATTCACTTTTTTTTGTTATATAAAAGTAACTTACTAAAACTGTTTTTTCCTTTTTTTATATAAATTAAACATATATTATATTCTTAAAAGAAAGATATTGGTGTAAGAGATCAAAAAAATAAAAAAGGATGATTCCAGTTGGGAAACTTACACTTTTTGTGATATATAAAAGTTAGTAGGTCTAATTAATTTTTTTCTTTTTCTTTATAAATTATATATATTTTACGTTTTGGAAAGAAAAATTTGGTGTAGAAAATTACAAAAATAAAACCACAGCTCCAGAGCTGGAAACTTTTAACTTTTTTTCTGGAAATTAAAGTAACTAAATAAAACAATATTTTTTAATTTCCTTTTTTCTTTGTTCACTTAACATAATTCATACATTTTTTTAAGAACTACTAGATTGGGGAATCCGAAAAAATCTAAAAGGATGATTCCAGGGTTTGAAAATTAATTTTTTTTTATATAAAAGTAACTACATGAGAGTTAAAAATTAAAGGGGTTCCAAAACGAGCACAGGAAAATGTTAAAATCCCATGTTATATACATACAATTGTATGTATTTACATACACTTTAAATTTGTACAGTTAGTGTATTTTTATACAGACTATAACAATTAACACTAAAATTTAAAATAAAGGGTGTTCCATCAGTTAATGCAATTTTGAATATGTGATTTTGACAACTTGCTATATCTTGAAAACCGTAAGAGCCAAACTCTTGAAATTTTCTGAAACCGCAAAACTAAAAAATCCCAAAATCGCCATAACGGAAAAAAGCGCCAAATTAAACAAAACATTCCTAAAACTATATAAAATCGCGAAAAACCGGAAAAATCGCCAAAATGAAAACAAACGCCAAAAGCGACAAAACTAAAAAAATCGTTTAAACTGGAAAAACGCCAAAGGTAAAAGCGCTAAAAACCGAACGTACGGAACCCTTCGTGCGCGAGTCAAAGTCGCAGATTATCGAATTTTGTTATACATGTTCAATTTTTTAAGTATAAATGATGGTTTGTGCCATTTTGCTTGTTATGCACTAGGGATGGGCAAATGAAAAAAATTTATCGATATATATCGTATCGATATTTCTGAACAGCATCGATATATATTTTTTCAAAACATCGATATTTCGATATATCGATATTTTTTGCCCACAAATGTTGCAAAAATCTTTTAAGTTTAAAATAAATACACATACTAAAATATAGTGTCATAACCGCCAAAAAAAGTTTAAAATTCATCATTTTAAGAACTTAATATTTTGTTAGCGATTTCTTTAAATATTAACATGCTTATTTATACAAATTATTGAGGCTTTATAAAGCGTTTTAAAACAGATCTCCATAAAAAATTTTCCTTATTAAGCCTTTAGAAAGCCTTAATAATTTTTATAAATAAATGATCAAACAGAATTGGGGCATAAACACATTTTCCATACAAAATGACACAAAAAATCAGCACCAGAAAGCAGTCGATAGATAGAATCTATTTTATTTTGAAAACGTTTTTTCTTATGCTCTTACATATAAATAAATATTCTCTCAAACATGTTACCATACTTTCAATAAATTGCATACATTTTGTGAACAAAACTACAAAGAAAAATAAGCACTAAAGAAAATAAAACTAAAATTAGAGAGCATTTGAAGTTACTGCCTTAGATTTTATTATAGGCTTTGTTAATTTGACAGCGATTTTTCCTGAAGTTGCGGACTTATTCTGTTTGATCATTACGGCTCTTAATCATTGTTTTATGAATTCTCAGTGTTGAACACTTCAAACTTCATCGTTGCAGAATACGAGAAATATGCACTGGGCATCCATTAAATAATGATTTAATATTTAGAGAAATCGCGAACAACTATCTAACTTAAATTTTAATGAACTCCAATAGTGGAGAAAACCAAAGTTGATATTGAGCTCCTTAAGGCTTCATTAGTCTTTACTTTCTGTTGCCGTTCTGTTTCTAAGTTTTAATTCTGCAATAAATTTTAAACTAAAGTGCTGAGTTTTGCATCGTCCAGTGATATGTTTCAATATAGTTTTATGTTTTCTGGTAAAAATTTAGTTTTTCAAATTCCTAAAGCACAATAACAGTTTATTTCGAAAGGTTTTTATTTTACTTATTCTGACACCTACTATATACATTACATTACTTAATAGTTTTTTGATTTTCACAGGTTGAACCGAAACAGAATATAACGAAAGAGAAAAACTAACGGCTTGTATAATATTTCTATAAACAAAAAACTAATTCTGCCTTGAGGCTTATACCCACACAATCCAAATTTGACATTTAGCTTAGTTAATAAATAAACGTCAGCTGGATTAGTGGGGTCACCTTATCGATGCGTCTTTTCTGTTATGAAATTTCTCTATTTTTTCTTCGCATCACTAGCAGTCATGCCAACATCCTAGCGTTAAAAAAATGGCTAAAATTTATACCTAGAGCTCATAAAAATATCGAAACCCGATACTCGTAAATTAGAATCGATGTATCGATATATCGGTTTTTGAAATATCGGCGATATATATCGATATTTATTTTTTCAAATATCGATATTTCGATATATCGATATTTTTTGCCCATCCCTATTATGCACCCAGCACAGTTGTGTTTTAAATTGGTGGTCTTTCGTTGACAACTTCTAACGAGTTATTATTAATTTTTAGTAAATTGAGATTAAAATAAAATTTATCGCAAAATAACAGTCCTATCTATAAAATTCCGTTTCATTTCCCTGAAACCGTTCCTTTGTGCTGAACAAATATGAAAATATTCTTTAGGAATAATTCTTTTTGATATTATATGACGTATCGAAGGGTGAATGTAAAAAATTTCTTAAATGCAGAGCGTAGAATAAAATATTCAACTTATTGCTAATATCGAAAAAAAATATTTTTTTTTTTTTCATATATATATTTATTTATTGTATCTTCAAAAATGAACTAACAATGAGTAATCAAATCTTAAATCTAAATATAATTATTAGGTAAAGTTGTTTATAGTTAGCACCAGATTCTCAATAGTAGCTTCAAGACGACTAAAGTTAAAGCTAGAGTTTGCATTCGTTGAATTACTTGGCGGTGGAACATTTTGTGTGGGAATAGAACTAGTCTTAGCAGCATCGGCATACGATACACGTGAAGTAACTAGTTGGCTAGTTTGAGGAAGAGTGGCGGAGTAAGCATTTGCTGATTGAACTGGAGCTAATTTAGGTTTTTGACCCATAGCCTGTTTAACGAAAGAATATACAGGGCATCCTCTGTAGTTAGCGGTGTGATTACCTCCACTGTTACTGCATTTTTTTTCTGCTTGTACTTTTGGCTTGGTACAGTTAGCAGTACCATGCAATTCACCGCAGATAACACAAACTGTAGGTAATTTGCAGTAAGTTTTTGTGTGGCCATATTCTTGGCAATTATGGCACTGTACCTGCACGCTTACGTGGCTCTTCAACTGTGATTTTTCGGTGTAAAAGGTATTTTAGACTATAAATTGGGTGCGTCTCGTTTTTTTTAACTGTATATCATTCGGCTCCAGTTCAACACGAAATAGAGGCTGGGGAATCTTCTCTCTATTGATTATATTGGTAGCATTTTTTACCTTAAATCCTTGTTCGATAAGTGCACATTTTACTTCTTCGGGCTCAACATATGAATCTATGCCCTTTAATACTATTTTTAGGCCTTTAGCACTCTTAAGTTGATATGTGTAAAAATTTGTTTTATATTTTTCAAACTCACTAACAATTTTTCGGAAATCTTTAAAAAAATATTTAATTGAAAAATACCGAGAGGTCACTTACTAAAAATTGCACTACAGCAAAAAATTATACATTGTTTTACAAAACAAATATGTATGTATGTACATATACGCACTTTGGTGAAGGGTATACAAGATTCGGCACAGCTGAATATAACACTCTTACTTGTTTTTATTTAATTTTCTATCCACACCTGATGAATTAATTCCTATAAAAACAGTATTTTTTATATCGTTTTTTATACGAAGTTGTTCATTCATCAGGATATAAATTTATCAGTAGTGCGATTCACTAACCTTTTTTTAACGATAATCGCATCGTTAAAATAATTGTAAAGAGATTTTATCGAATTTGATATTCATTAACATTTTTGACGATATTCGCTGCAGGTTAATGTCAGCTTATTTCGTTATTTAAGCGACTATAATTTATGTGCTGTTAATTTAAATCGACAAACATCAACAGAAAATATCAGCTGCGTGCTATCGTTAAAAAGAAGTTACAGAATCACACAATCGTTATTGCAAGCGACAAAATGTATAGACAAAAATTACGATTGTCGGATCGTTAAAAGTTACTGAATCGCACTACAGGTGCGGAAACCCACTTTATTAATATTCCTATGTTTTTGTAATAATGCGACATCCCAACAAACTGCACCCATCTGCCAACCGAATGAAAAATATTTGTATCAATCGTAATGAAATTTTTGAGATATTACGACATTTTTAAAATAAAATTGGGAGAATATAATAAAATACAATAATAAATTTAACAAGCTTAATTTGGATTTTATTTATCGTTTTGCCTTAAAATAATTTTACTGTATGAAGGTGTAGAAAAATGAAATAGATGCACATCGAAAATTGTTTCCACATGTAAATTGTTTCTTGTGTTTTGTATAAGTTTCTGACCCTACTCGCCTATTCTATTGGAATTTCCAAAAAGCTTATAAAAATTCTCAAATGATTTTTTGAAAGTATGTGCATAAGATAAAAGGTTTGAAACTTTTCAAAAGTATGGTTCAAGTCTACTGATGCTTTGTTAAAACGCCAGTGAAATGCAAGCCTATAGACATATTTCTACATATTTTATATTAAATTTTTTAATTTAAATTTATTATTTGAATTTGCCCTGCATGCAAATTTGGCATAAATTATTTGCTTAAAAAAGGGAAACAATTTAATCGTAATCGAGCGATTAATGTGTTCGATTACGATTACGATTAAAAGGTGCGATTAATCTCGATTTCGATTACGATTATAATTGCTCTGCACTTCTTTATATAAAATGTTCTTGTGTCACGTAAAAATGTAAAAAGGAATAAATTAATTTCTTTATATACATCTTTAAATGTCATTTCTGTTAAATAATATCCAATAATTTCAATCCGTCATTCATTTACTTTTGTGTACTATATTTGCAGCACTATATATACATACATACTTACATATACAGTGCTGGGCTTAAGTATAAGCACAAACTGCACATTGAAAGCAAATGTAATTTTTTATTTATTCCGAAACACAAAATATTTATTTCATGAGCATATGATTGCTATAAAACAATTATATTTAAGAAATAATAATAAAAATTCAACAGATTTTCTTCACAGATAAGACAATAACGAAAAATATTTAAAAAAGCTCTGTTTTCATCAAGACAGAAGCACAGTTATTTAGTCTTCTTTTGCTCAAATGGAATTTTGCACATCTGGCGACACTTTACTTTTTACACAGCCTGGAGTATTCCGTTACAGTTTTTAATTTGTTTAGGAAGCAAAAAGTTAAAAAAAACAAACTCAACAAAATTGTTTTCTTCAGCATTTTTCTGATAATGGGTCCAAAATTAAGTGAACCTAGAGAATCTCAGCGAAAGACTATTATACACTTAAAAAATCAAGGTAAATCTTCTGCCGATATTGGCGAGTTAATGGATCGTATCCGTTTTACCATTCTTACAATAATAAATCGTTTTAAAAGTAAATCTATTTTTGAAAGTGCTAAGCTTAGTGGTCGTCCACACATATTAACCAAAATAAAACGTGGCCAAATGGTACGAGATTTTAAAATTGATCCAGAAATAACGTCTACACAGATTACAGCAAATATAAAGTTATGTTTTTGGTAAAGACGAAAACCATTGATATCTGATATCAATTGGAAGAACCGAATATCGTATGAAAAACAGTTTGAAAACAAGGAAGGTATTTTCCGGGATCAGGATGTGTTGTCAGGTGGCAGCAAGTTTAATATTTTTGAACCTAATGGGCAAAAGTTAAACACTGCATATTAATAAAATAGTCTTACACCAACAGTAAAGTATGGAGGTGTGGGTCTTGTGGTCTGGAGCTGTATGTCTACTTTGGGCGTTGGAAAATTCGCATTTATTGATGGAATGATGGATAAAACTGTTTACCTTCACATTTTGAAGTAAAATGTGAAGCAAAATGCAGAGAAATTTACTCTACCTGGTTCATTCACATTCCAGCACTACAATGAACGCAACAATTCAGCTCATGATGTGAAGATGCAGCTTCTGTATGACACTGCATACATCTTGCCACTTCCTCCTCAGTCTCCAGACCTAAATCCTATCGAGCCTGTGTGGGAGGAATTGGACCGAAAAGTCCGAAAACGCACCATTCCAAACAAATGTGACCCTAAAGCAGCATTGTCTGAAGAATGGCTTAAGGTTGGCAAAAATATAAGAAAAAAATTACGCCAAATATACTTAAGGCAGTCATAAGGAAAAATGATTGCCTACTAAATATGAAGCCAAGTTTCTACCTTTTTTTTTCCTTTGATAACAATGATTGTGGCTATACTTTTGTTCCCCAGAATACTGAGCTTTTTTAATATTTTTCGTTATTGTTTTACCTGTGAAGAAAATCTGTTTAATTTTTATTTTGTTTCCTAAATATAATTATTTTATAGCTGTTATATGTTCATAAAATAAATATTTTGTGTTTCGTACTACATACAAATTTACATTTAGGGCCTAATTTTGTAAAACCCAACGCCAAGCGTTGAGAAATTTTATATGGAAAAAGTTCAAATTACAAAAACAAAATACATATAAAATTTGTCATCGCTAAGCGTTGTGTTTTACAAAATTAGGCCCTTAATTTCAATTTTGTGCCTGTACTTAAATCCGGCACTGTATATACATATGTGCATATGCTCTTTGTCGCCAACAAAAATAAAATTATGGCGACAGCTACAACCTTGCAGTCGTGTAGATGTGTTGTCGTGGAAATAATAAACATAACAGACATCAGCATCCCTACACTTGCACACACACCTCGCCTTATATAAAACAGTAAGAGTTCTAGTGAAATGAAATTAATCATACGTGTAATACGTTTAGGATTCTATGTGGTTGGGCACTTAATGTTGATATAGCAAAATGTGTGCATGTAAAAAATTTGTTTTTCTTTTCTTTTCACTTAAGCATAAACTACTTACAGTGTAGTTACCACACACAAAAATGCCTTGAACTACTGACGAACGCATATAACTAGATAATTTTACTTATCAGTCTTAAAATTTAAGCGTTAAATATAACTCTATTCCAGAAAAAAAAAATATATATACATATGCATATAAAATTTATAAGTTAAAAGGGGTGGTTGCTAAACAGGCAATCACAACTTGTCTTTTTGTCACATATGTGACCTGCTCCACGAAAAGGGACCTCTGCGCCGAAAAGAAGTTATTGAGAAAAACGCGTTTAAAAAAAGCGCTTCGTTTTCCGTGTTTTACGCATGGTTATGCAACTCTTCCTTCAACCTGATCATCTGGCGATGTATTTCGACTCTCTGGTACTTTGTACGATGTTCACTATGCAGTGTTGCCTCTATGAAAATTATTTTTGTAATTTTGTACCTTTGATATTGAACTTTTTTTAAATTTCAAATATTATATATATTATCTGTTTATATCACATTTTATAATTTTTTCATTAATTATGTTCATCTTTACAGGTGATTTGTAAAAAAACTAAATGCGGTTTGCGGCATTTGGAAGAGCGTTTTTTCCTATAAGAATCACTCAAAAAGTAAAAAAAAAATTTTCGGCGCACAGGTCCCTTTTCGTGGAGCAGGTCACATATTTGTATTGAGAGTACAGTGCTGGTAGATATATTGAAAAGTTTGTATCATTGAAATTAAAGTTACAAGCTGGTAAACAGTGATGTTATCCGTACAGTAATTAGTAGGGTGGTCGACTTAGTTTTTCAACAGTTTTTTTACAATACGTCGGTTTGTTCAAAACGTTGATTTTTCGAAAGTTTCTGATTTGTGCATTTTGCAATAATATTAGTTTTTACTATATTAAAACTTAGACGAACGTGTTCTGTTGATTTTCCGAAGTATTTTTTTAGTGTAAAAGTAGTATGCGATTTAAAGCGGAATAATTTTATGAGGTGGTAGCAGGAGCGAATATGTAAAAAGTGCTTGTTAGTTTTGTTGACATTTTGCTTCCTATTTTATATAGAGGTAGATATCAACCGCATACCAAAAAGATTTGTTTGTATTGCTGCATTTGTATATGCATGCTAGTTTTGTAAATGTCAAGAAACAAACAAAGAGGAAAAAAATTAAATCTGTTTGAAACGCACCTTGGAAGCTACAATGCACATTAATCAGGTACTCGCATTACTATAACAAATATTACAACATCAATAATTTTAAATTTTAAAATGCATCACTGAAGTATATGATGAGCAAAATAACATCAAAAGCTAATCACAAAAATGGCTGATGCAAAACATAAGTAAATATTTGATTTGTTATTTATTTTGTTAATTTACTTTTTCTTATAATTTTTTAGCTCATTTTTGCATTCATCCAAGTCAAAAAATAAGTTAATTATTAAATTTTCCATTTTTATGTTCTCGCCAGGAAACGAAGCCGATCAGCTCAGAGCCGGCTTCAAGCCGCCGCCGATAAATATTGAGCACCATGAGCCGCCGCCGATGCAGACGGCTTGCATCAACTAACATATTTAGTTGCCGACACCGGCTAAGCCGGTAGTTTTATATTAAAAAGTATAATTATTTAGGCATTTCAACTTGAAAAATTAGCAGAAAGAAAATTTATCCATTTTCTTTGATCAAAATAAATAAATGATAAAACGAGAAATTTTAGCCGATTAAGCCGCCGCCGTTGTTTTTATTTCTTAGCCGACGTTGTTCGGCTTGAGTCGACTTTCAGCCGCCGCCGTAGATTATTTTGTTCAGACGCCGCCGGTCGACAAACCAGGTCGGCTTCGTTGCCTGGTTCTCGCGTTCGAAATTGTAATGAAATGAACTATTTGTCTGCGCTTCATTTAAGCATCTGCATCAGCTGTTTTGTATTTGCTGCGCAAAAGAATCACACAGGCGCATCAGATGCAGCGCATAGATGCATTTCCGAATAGGCCCAATAATTTAACTCTTCATAAGTTGGCTACAATGCTTACTACAGGATTAAGAAAAATTTTAGAATTTTTATTTGGCTTAAGGGTGCAACTTAAAATATTTAATTTAAAAAAAAACTGAAAATGCTCAAGATTTTTGGAAATATCTTTGTAAACTGCTAAATAAACACGTTTTTCGCGAATATCTCGAAAAATAAATGAAGGCCATATTCGTTCAGCGACCCTAAATTAGCTAAGAAAACATCTCATTTTAGAGGTTAATTTTTTTGTTGCAAAGTGTTATTAATGTACAGGTCGTCTCCTAAATAAATTGAGAAAAGGATAGCAAAAAGTTTCCAGAAGAATAAATAAAAAAATAGTTTAAACTTTTGCCAAGTGTTATTTATTAAGCTCATCCCAATGAAATCGATTTTTTTAATTAGTTTTAATTTTTTTTTTGCACAGTGGCATATCAGATTATCCTTAGGGAGCTCCTTCACTAATAAAATACACTTAAATATAAAAAACTATAATAAAATACACTTAATTATAAATGTAGAAGAAAATTAGATCCTTGGAATAAGTGAGGAAGGGAAAAGAAGAAACAAACGATTGTGAAGTAGAAGTTAAAAAAATAAAAGTACTTTAGACTGATCAAATTATAAATATAAAAAAGTACACTATATTTTTCATTTTCTTAAAATGTTTTTGAGGCAATCTTTAAGAATTTATAAAATTGTTGGTTATATGTAAATGTAATGTAAATGAATTAAGTTTGTTTGTTGGATCAAATTGTATACCTAAATAAAGAAAATTTTTATAATCCATGTTAGAAACAACATAATGATGAAACATTAAATAATTCAAAAGGGGAGAAGATTGTGTAAGGTAAGTGTATGTGTGAATACATAAGTGGGGTCATAAACAAAATTCAAAAAGGAAACAGAAATGACCACAGTTGGGAAATGGGCGGCTGGAAGAAACACCACTTTGTCACTTTGTTTTTTTTGTAGAGGCTTAAGTGACGGTTGAGAAATCACGACCTGAAATCACCGGCGCGGAGCTAGCTGTGAAAATTTACTTAAGTTCCACATCGGGCATGTAACAATATGTACATATGTACATGTATACTTACATTTCTGTGTATACACGAAATTCAGACATGTTTATATAAAGAGATATGTTTGTATATATTTTTATTGATCTACCCTTTTGTTTATACTTTATTTATTTATTTATTTAACATTACGCATACACTACCGATAGCTTAAAAAAGATACGCTGAACTGACAGAAGATGTTTCTGAAAAAGATGTTTTTTAATACTTACAGTGCTATTCTCGAACCAGTTATAACAAAATTTTTATAATAGTAAAAACATTTGTGACAATAATAAACAAAAAGCTATTCTGTGTTTCAAAAAAAATTGATAATTATAGTTATCATGTTCACAACAGCACATGACAATAAAAATTTATTGTAAAAAATCAACAAAAAACTTAATTTTTCCGATAAATGTGGAAGAGTACCTATTATTTTAGTGTCCAATAGAAATCATGCATATGCATGGCGATTTATTGTAAGAAATTAGAAGATATTAATATTTTGATTTTTTATTAGATTGGCGTTTCAAAAATTAAATTTAACCCTTTGTTAACAAAAGTTTCAAAATATATTTCATGTATGTAAATATTTTGTAAAATATTTCCACTAGCCAGGCTAAAACAAGCATCAATGATCCGATCAATGATCTCATCAACTCCCTTTATTACAAATATCGAACTCCGCATATCAAAAATTTATTATTATTATTTAATTATGGTTTCTTTTTGAAATATGGATGAAAATAAAAACTCTTGAATTCACCTACGTATGCACTTTTATTAATCTTCAACGGTTTTAAGACTTTTTAGTTACTTAGCGGAAAAGGGTAATATAAAATTCAAATGCATGTATCTTAAATGAAAAATGTATGTATGTATATCATTTCTATTGTAAAAACCATAAAATCGATAGAGTAGTCGATTACAGAAAATATATTACTTAAGCAGAAACCAATTTCAGGAGAAGAAAATGTTAGCTTCAAATTAGCCTTTTTATAAATATTTATATGCGTCACAAGAGGGCTGACTGTTTCATAATGTCTACTTTAAAGCTTTATGACCAATTTAGTGTTTCAGTAAAGCCACTTTTTCAGAACCAGCGCATCCATACTTCACCAAAATTAATAAGACTTTTTCTTCAGACCAATAATTTTATAAATGTTAATAAACAATTCCTTGATAACCATTTTTAGTTATAACGAAGAAAATAATGCTACAAATTTTCCAATAGATATATTATTAATTTAATATGTAATGTCAGTTACATATCATTATTTAAGAATTAAATGAACTAAATAAATTTAAAATATCAAAACTTGTAACATATATCTAACATCGGCTTATAAAGGGTTAAACATAAAAGCTTTTTAAATTGTATTTTTTAATTTTGGTAATAATGCTACAAATTTAGAAACAAAAAAGTTCTAATATTAAAACAAAAATTCTATAATAGCTATTTCAAATACCTGTGTCAAGAAATATGTGACTAGAAATATTTGAATTTTAGCTATCATGAATTCGAGAATAGCACCGTTAATATATTATGGTTTTGAATAACATAATATTGTTAGTTACATTATATTATTTTTACATAATAATACAAATTATGTTGTATTTATAAATTTTGAACAAAACTTTATTGTTAACTCTAACCATATCACACTTTTTATGAATATAACAATGTAATTATTAAATTCAAACATTTCCTTGTTTATCGTAACGAAATTAATGTTTAAAATAACAATAGCTAGTTTTCAACGACCACACATTAGTTTCAGAGAACATAATATTGTTTTATATATATGTTATATTTTGGCACCATTTAAATAATGTTTTTTTTTTATTTTGAAGCGGTCAAATTACGGATTCTATATCGTAATTTTTGCCCCCAGGATGTTTTTTTCAAAAATTGTTAAACCTTGCAGATTATATCCCTAAAAATTCTGGCAACACTGACATACAAAACAGTTATCAGCGTTGTCAACTTTCAAATTTTAAAAAGCACTGAAATCAGGAAAAAAGCGCGTAATTTAAGTAAAAAAGCACTAAATTTAAAAATTTCTATTTGATTAAAAAAATTTTTATTCATAAATACATACATATAAAATCAATTTGACGAAGACTTTTGAAGTTATTATAAAAAAATTTTTTTTAATTTTTTTGTCAAGGAACAAACGATTATATTTTGAACCCGATGGGCCTACCAAATTTGGTTGTTATTAAATTATGCTGTAAAAACATTCTTTCGGCTGCAGGCAATAAATTTTGAACGAAATAAAAAAGGTGTCAAAAGTATTGTGCAGCAAACGCAATATAAATAACAAAGTTAAATATAAAAAAAGTGATTTGCAAGTTTATCAAGTTATATACAAAAATATTTATAGCAAAAATGTAACCGAAATGAAAAAAATATTGGACATTGGAAAAAATTTTATAAATTTTGGTTATAATTAACCAAAAACAGCAGCTCTGTTCACATCAAAATTGTCTCGTTTCAGGCCGATTTTTATATAAAGCAAAGTGTTAACCAAGTGTAAGGACATATGTTACGTAGTTTAGACTAAAGTACAGTCATAGAGGTAAAAGCGCGTTCAACTTCTTCGCTTAAATATGGAAGTGACAGAAGTTTGAGGCTAATGCAATTTTTGATAATGCCTGAAACGCTATTAGATTTTACTTCTGCACAAAACTCGATAGTGGATTGAATACATGTATTATGTCTTCTTTGTTGTGTGGCAAAACACTGCTTACATTAATTATACTTAAAATGTTAAAGTTTGAGGGTAATATGGCGCTTATTTCTTCAACCAAGTCTTGTACAATCTTATTAGAATTTTTTTAAATGCTATATTTAACTTCAGAGCTTAGACTTCCTCGAAAAAGAAATAGATAAGGAAATTTCTCTTTGAATTTTTGGTTTAGTGCCACCGCTCAAAACAAAAAGCACCGAAAATGAATTTAAAAAAGCACTGAGCACTAACTTCAAAATTTTTCGCGTCGAAAATTTCAAAAAGCACTAAAAACGGTGCGAAAAGCACCGACTTGACAACGCTGACAGTTATTGAGCATTTCTCAATAAATGGTGGTTGGCGATTAGTTCTGATTGGTGGTTGCAAAGCCAATCAAATGATGTTAGGTTTTTCTCCTCAATGCTCTCCAAGTATGATATACATACGCACTCGTATGTATGTATGTATGTACATTGTATGTGTGTAAATAAATTATGGCCTTATTTTACCAATATTTTTGTTTAAGAAAATTGTAAGTGCTGATGTGTGATAAAATGCAGAGTTTAACATTATTTGAACATGAAAGTTATGAATATTTCTATGAGAAGAATCATAATGTATTTTAGTGACATATTAACATTTCTTCCTTATATGTATCTTGATAAAATAAAAGGCATTGTATGTATGTTACCAAATACGTTATTTATAATAAAATATTTTTCGAATACCTATGCGCTGATTTACACGGGATTAATTGTGCTGGCATAACATGCCAGTTTGTTGGTGAGAGAGGCAAAGAGAGGGGTTTTGTGTTTGACATAATTTTTCAATCAGCTACAACCCCGCATTAGCAGCACAAAACCAATACACACACAACTTAAAAAGCTGCAAATGTTAAATGAATACGAAAAACACTAAACACACAAAGCTGTGAATACGTATACATTTTTATGTCGGATGAATTAGTCTCGTGTGTTCTTAAAAAAAACAAAAATTGTGCCGCATAAATATTAGTCTCGTGTAAACTACCTCTATTATCATGTGTTTGCTTGCTAAATATTCTTGAAAAGAAAATAAGGCCTAATGCATCTTCATTAGTATGGTATGCTTGGTATGCATTCAAACCAGCGTTACCATATATATTTTTTAAAAAACTTCTTAAATCCAAGAAAATCTTTTTTTCCAATACAAAAACTTTTTTTCTACGAAAGTACCAAAATTTTAAAAGAAAACAAAAAATTGTATTTGGAATTCATTTTATTTAAAAATATAAAACCGATTAAAATCAAAACCATAACATATAATAAAAAAACATAAAATAAAATTTATATTTAGATTTAGAGATCTTAAAAAAATATCACATACATTAATAAATATTTTTCTTATTTGTGCATTGTTTTATTAAAATTTAAAGAAAATTAAGGCTCAGTTACCCGACTGTAAGGTAATGTAACTGCAACAGTAGGAAACAGCTGATCGATATTGTTATGTGAAAAGTAATGGAAATGGTTATAGAGATGTAATGTAACGTAACCTACTTTTTATATAAAAATATCGTTCAGCTATTTCCTACGTTGCAGTTACATTACACTACTGTCGGCTAACTAAACCTTTAAACACTTTGCAGTAATAAGGGAGTGAGAAAATATAAGATCGTTTTATTGCATACAAACATCACTTAATATTTGCATTCAATATACTGCAAAAGTTAAGATATGTAAATATTTATAAAAAAAATTTTATATTTTCAAAAACTTTTTGGCATCTCAAAAAAGTTTACAAATGGTAACGCTGTTTCCAACATACGTTGTATTCTCTTTGGATATGCTTTCAGAAGAGCATCTACAATTCCTTCGGTTTGCTTTTGGTCAAGGCACTTCTAAAGATATCTTGTCTAAAGACCAAAAGAGTGTTTTTCAATGAGGTCCTCTTGCTTTCTCTTCTTGTTCATTTTGTTTTTGGAACTTAGTTTTGTTGTCTTAAAACCTTTATTTTTCTTTCGTACGCTACAAAAAAAAAATCGCGCGATTTTTAAAATATATACATTTCCTTTAATTTTTCTATGGTTAAAATTCCAAGTTTTACTTGAAATAAAAATGCAATTACAATTATATCCACACAGAAATACAAAATCTATTTCATTATAGTTGCAATTAATTTCCTTAAAAGGTATTGTGCTACTTTGGACAATCCAAGGCGGAGATATCAATTAAAAAATATATATGAAAGCACAGAAAACATTTATTTACTAGCAACCTATTTATCATGCATTAGGGAAATACCTTACGTGGATTTTCTTAGAGCCTGCTCGAATCCCGTAACCACAACGACAGCGTTCATATGAAATATATATACCGAAACAAGCTTTTATACCCTGTTTTGGTCTTTTTGGTCATTATTAAAAAAATACTGCAAATGCCAACATACATACATACATACTAGAGATCGACCGAAGGCGTTTTTTTTTTGGCCGAAGCCGAAGCCGAACTTCGGCTAAAATCCTAAACTTCTGCCAAAACCGAAGCCGAATGTTTTAAATTTTAAAAATGATACTTACGTTTTATATGAATTATGAAAAAATTTTGCTTTTTTGAGATCACTCAAATAGCTGTAATATCTATTGGATACATAACAAGAAAAATAAAACTATTTTGCAATTTCTAGATTGCTTTTTCATATGATCACTCACAAGAACGTCCAAGTAAAAGAAAATAGAAAGCAACAGGGTTGTATTTCAAAGCAACCCTTTCAAAACACAATAGAAACTGTCGGCGAGCAACGACCAAAAATAATTTTATTTTTCAAGCTTGGAATGAAAAATATTCGGCTTCGTCTAATCGGCCGATTTTTGCCATAGGCCGAATGTTGACCGATTACCAATTTTTGGCCGAAGGCCGAAGCCAAAGCCGATTAATCGGTCGAACTATAATACATACATATGATGAAATATTTTGTTGGGATCAAAGCCGTATTTTTAATCCTATTATTATTTCTTATTACTAACATTATTATTTTATAAATGAAGCTTCATTAATATTCGCATTGGGGTCATTTTATATTTTGCACTGTGGGACATTATTTCATGGGGTCTTATTTCGCACCGCCGTTAAATGCATTCCATATATTTTTAGGGTTCCGTACACCAAAGGTGAAAAAGGAACCGTATTGTTTTCGCTACGCTGTTCGTCTGTCCGTCACAGGGTATTTTCTTGAGAACCGTCAGAGCTACGGACCTGAAATTTGGACAGATTGTGTAGACCCTTGGCCGCTACAACAACAAATACATGAGAGTTGGAAATTAAAGGGTGTACCAAAACGAGCAACGAAAAATGTTAAAATCTTATGTAATATACATACAATTGTATGTATATGCACTTGAAATTTGTAAAGTTAGTGTATTTTTATACAGACTACAACAATTAACACTAAAATTTAAAAAATTTTAATTAGAGGGTATACCATCAGTTAATGTAATTTTTACTATGTAATTTTGATAACTTGCTGTATCTTGGAAACCGTAAGAGCAAACTTCTTGAAATTTTCAAAAATCGCCAAAATCAAAAAAAAAATCGCCAAAACGAAAAAAAGCACCAAATTAAAAAAAAAATTCTAAATCGAAAATAAATCGCGGAAAACCGGAAAATCCCAAAATGAAAAAATCGTCAAAATGAATAAAATCGCCAAAATTAAAAAAATCGCCATAATTAAAAAAATTGCCAAAATGAAAAAAAAATTGCCAAAATGAAAAAAAATCGCCAAAATGAAAAAAATCGCCAAAATGAAAAAAATCGCCAAAATTAAAAAAAAAATCGCCAAAATTAAAAAAATCACCAAAACGAGAAAAAAGCGAAAAAAAATCAAAAAAAAATTATTTCAGCTGAAAAAACGTAAAAAAACACTGTATTAAAAAAATGCTCAAAGCCAACGTACGGAACCCTTCGTGCGCGAGTCAAAGTCGCACTTTACTGAATTTATTTTAATTGCACCCTACAATCGAGATTAGTTAAATATATTGTAATAATTTTTTCAGGCGTAATAAACAGACTCATATGAAACTCAAAAATGCCAATTTAGGATAATAAAATTATTTTAATAATTTTTTTATGGTCCACATCTATATTTTCCCCGAATTTAGACTTTTTTCAGAAAATCTGCGCGTATAGAAATGTTTAAAACTATCTACATAATAGAATATTGTAGTTGAAATTATCAATGTCTATCGCCACAACATTTTATAAGCGCTTAAACAAAAGAAAATATTTTGAAAATTTACGATTTTCGGACTTTACTGAATGTAGGGAACATGTTCAAAATACAAAGTGATTTAGAATCCAACTATAAACTAAAAAGTTATCGAAATAATAAAAAAAATCAAGGCAAACATGTTGTCTTTTCTTATTGATTTAACAACTTCTACATCAACCAGCGGTTGAAATTGGTTATTTATAGATTCAATATTTTTAGTGACATGCAATATAAGAAGAAACACTTTTCAATTGTGCTAAATTAGTCACTGGGGTGCTAGGGTACTTTTGGCTTTAAAATAGTGCTAAAAAAAAGTACAATTGTACCAACTTTTCCATTCCTGATGTACACTGTCACAAAAATACTTGAACAGAATCTTTAGCACTTATTTGGATACCATACAAGTGTATGTGTGTATGTATGCACATATATGTTGACTTATGTTCACTCTATTTTTCTTATGTATTTGGAAATTTAATATTAATTTTCATTGGCTATTCAAAGTCAACTAATTGGTTTCTACCAATCACCATTTTACATTTAATCTTCTGCGCACTCCCTCAAAATAGAACAGTGGGCTGATACGATTTTGAAATAAGACAGTTCAAAAACATGAACAAATTTTTTTTTCCAGGAATTTTTTGTACCTGTATCATTTTATTATTTTTATTTTTACAGGCAGATAAATAAGTTAATAATGCCTGAGCGAGTTAATTGTAACTTCCAGCACTTATTAAAAATAATCCTAATGTATATTATTGGCGGTTAAAACAGTCATAATGTTTTAAATTATTTAAGTATAATTGTTTTTGCTTACAAAATTAAAAAGAAATCTAGAATTATTTCTTCCCAAATCCGCAATAATATCAAATAATTTTCGGGAATCACAACCATGAAGATGCAGTTCGAAAAATATTAAAAATACGCTGACGTTAATGATCGTATAGTGCGTAGAAAACGAGTACACAAAACACACCGAAGTGTCACGAGACGGAATATAATGGCATTTGTCTGTTTGTCTCGTTTTCCCTAAAATTTTGTCGGCGTTTTTGTTTTCATTATTCTTTCTAGTGCAATAGAATTACAACGCTTTTTATTAGCTGCGTTAATTGGTCAGTAGTAATACACTACAGTATCAAATACACTATACCTTTCTTTTTTCCACGAATTTTAGAAAACCTGGTTGTAGCTTTGTTTACCTATCACTTTCTTCACTTCTGTATATTCTGTGACGAGTATATGACTATAAAATCAAGAGAAAAAGCGTTAAAGCTTGCAATTGATTACATAGAACGAGTTCTAGGGACCAGTTTTATTTTCAGATGAATGCAAATACAGCTTGTTAGTATCAATGGTAGAAGGCGGAAAAATGGTACTGCGTTAAAGGTGTCTTGACATGGTAATACAAAGTATTACGACTATGTAGAATCAAAATATTATTAATAAAAAAAGAGATCAAAAGTCTGTTGAAGGTATTTTTCATGTTTACAATGATACTACAGGGTGGGCCAAAAGTCACGTATGGGTGTAAAAATTTAACAACTTTTTGTTTATTATTATTTTTATTGTTTTTTTTTTAGATTTTATTCATCCAACCGTGTTTCACCACCATGTAAAATTTAACAACCGAATAACGAACCAAAGTGGTAGAATCTTACTTTTCCAATGGGCATTTAATTTTACTGACGCAACGAGCATATCGAAATTATTTCAACACCAGAAATGCAGCTAATCAAACTGCAACAAGGTGTAGTGTCAGACTTGCCACGATCAGTAAGACCGAGAATAGTACAGAACCAAGTGAACATTGATCGTGTACGGGACAGTGTTGAAGAATATCCAGAAACTTCAAGGCGCAGACGTTCTGGACAACTGGACATCTCTAGAACATCGATGCATCTTATCACGTCATTTACACATGCATCCATACAATGTCCAATTGTCCCAACAACTTTTACCAGTTGACTGCCATCAAAGACGATTTTTGACAACACGCTTCTTGGAGTTAGGCGCACAAATTGACGAGTTTATTAACAATTTAATAATGAGTGATGAAGCATATTTTCATCTTAATGGTTCCTATGTAAATAAACAAAATTTGCAATTTTGGGGTACTGCAAACCCCAGAGTTGTTCACCAGCGCTAATTGCACTCACTCACGTGTACAGTATGGTGTGGAGTGACATCAGATGGCTCGTGCTACAATTACAGGACTATTCTGGAACAGTAATAATATTTACCACGGTTATAATTTGTAACCAAAGTTATCAAAATGGGATTTTGGTATTCAGTTTTTATCGTAACAAAAAACAATGGAACTATTACCTACAAAAAAGTAGGTAACAAAAAATTATTTTATTCAAATCAAATTTATTGCAAAAATAGCGAACATTTGCAAAAAAAATGGCACAATTGCAAACAGGCTTTACAATTGCTTCGCAGTATCTAATATTGCAAAGAATGCCAAAAATTCGGAAAAAACGCGAAATTTATGAAAATTCTCGAAAACTTTCTAAGATTAAAAAGGATGGCCGAAGTCTGGTATGGCTTAAAAGTGGTCAAACGGTAAAAAAAAACCAAAGACTGTCAAGAAATCACTTATCGCAAAAATACCGAATTCGCGTGATTTTATCGATTTTATTTAAGTTTTTGGCGTACCTTGTAATATGTCCTATTGTTGAGCAATTTTTCACTTTTGGACCACGCTGTATGTGTAAAATACAAGCATAATATCTTTGCTGCTGAGTTAACAACAAAAAATTGGAGAATTGTAAAAAAAGAGATGTGTACTAATAAAACTAAATATTGGAGAAAACATTTTATTATTTCAATGTAATTTTACTACAAAATATAATTTTTTATAGGTTTGTTTGGTTTTGCTGTACGGGTTAAGTAGCTGATGGATGCAGTTGTACAATATTTACAAAAACAGCATGAAAAATTCCATGCCAATGTTTACTTTAAAATATACCTCTGGTGTGATGAGAATACATAAGTTTCTAAAATGGTTTAGAAAATAAACATTTACCGACCACTTGTCAAATTTTGTATCCGTATTCTCGTTTACTAGATACATTTTGCTTTTACATACATGATAAGATTTTGTACATTCTACAGCATTTCTGGACACGTCGTAATACATTGTAAAGGCTCAGTTACCCGACTGTAATGTAAAGTAACTGCAACAGTAGGAAACAGCTGATCGATATTGTTATGTGAAAAGTAATGAAAATGGTTATAGAGATGTAATGTAACGTAACCTACTTTTCATATAAAAATATCGATCAGCTGTTTCTTACTTTACTTTTACACTACATTACCGTCGGATAACTCAGTCTTAATACCATGTAAAGACGCCTTTAATAAAGATATTTTGCTACAACAATTAAACATTATGTGGTGTGGGGTTGTATAGCTATTAGTGGGCCCGGGAGCGTTGTGTTTGTTGAGTTTGAAATGAACCAGATTAGATACTTAAAGATTCCAAAATATAATTGATTTCACAGTGTGGAGCAACTAGATCTATGAGATGTCGTTTCATTCCAACGGAACAATGATCATTAGCATATGGCCAATAAATTAAAGTTTTGGTTGCTTTCAGTGATGCAAAGATTTCTTTCACCAATAATAGCTAAATGTTGACCAAAAAAAAAATGGCTAAAACCTAGCTTACAAATGGCTAAAACTGAAGTTCCATACCATCCGTTCTATACGTTGTTGCGTTTTATACATGTGTCAAAAAGTAGAATCAGAGTAATTTTATGTGGCAAGTTACAGAGTAAAACGCATAGAACGTAAAGACGCATAAAGTAGGTTTATTTTCTACTTTTGTACCCGTCGCATACATGAAAAAAGGTCAGCTGTTTTTGACAGCCAAAGATGACAAGTTATATTATATTTTCAATGATATCGATAAAAATGTTCGTGTGGTATATTTATATTTTAATTTTTTTTTGCATAAAAAATTTTTTGATAAAATAAAAAGCTTTTGTAATAAAGCTTACAACTATTTTCAAGAATAAAATACGGTTGCGTTTTTACCCTTTAAAAACTCTTTTCCGTGAACTCGAAGATTTGCAAATGAATAAAAGACCCCAATGTACCAATTAGGGTTAAGAATTTTTTTTGCACACTAATTTTTATAAAAGTTTTCTAATTTAACACTAATATATATTTATTGGATCTTCAAAAATAAACTAACAATAAGAATTCAAATCTTAAGTCTAGATATAATTATTAGACCAACCAGTGTCGCGCATAGACTTATTGATAGTAATTAATAATAATATGTAAATGTAGTATTAAGCACAAAAATATTTTCAAGAAGTTTCATCTAGAGTGTTGAGTATTAAGAGGGTGTGTCCAGTAAAATTCAAGATACTACGAGTAAGAGGATTAGGATGTGACTCTAGTTTTGTTAGATATTTGCCTGCGTATTTTGCAATTTTTCAGTCACTTGTGGCATATTTAGTATTTATTTATTTAAATTGCGACCTAGCACAACAAGACAAATATCTTATAAATGATAGTGCTAGTGATTACAACAAGCTTCTAGTCATATAGAAAATAATTAACATGTAGAAAAAGCATTATGAATAAAATAGGAAAAACAATTTTAATAGCAAAAGAATATAAATAAATAAGCAAACATAATTAATACATAAACAATTTGAATAACTCTCTTTTAAATATGTTTGCGTTGCCTAATTTTTGGATATTGTTTCGTAAAGAATTCCAAAGACAAATCATTAGTATACATATAGAAAAGAAGGGCCCAAGAATTGAACCTTGGGGAACACCTCTTTTAACATTGAGCGGTCTTAAGATGTTGTCTTTTAACTGAACAACTTGAGATCGGTTCATTACATAGGATGATAAAAAATTACACGCTGAGCTTGAAAAGTTGAAAAGCTTTTTAAGCTTCACTAGCAGAATTTTATGATCCATGGTGTCAAACGCTTTACTGTGATCTAAGAGAATCAAGAAAGCAACCATATTATGATAAATTTTTTATCTAATATCCTTAGCAACGTCTACTAATGCACTTATGCAAGATATTCTTTCATTTGTTTTGCCATAAGGTTTTCTAATATTTTAGACAAAAAGGGTAGAATGGCAATTGGTCGAAATTTGCTGTTAGATTTAGGGATTGGAATGGTCTTTGAAAGCTTCCACTCTTCAGAAAATGTGGAGTTTGCAAGAATGGAATTGAGCATATATGTTAGGAAGAGTAAAAGCGAAGGTGTTAAAATTTTAATGAAAATGGGACTTATACCATCCATGCCAACTGCATTCGATTTCATGTCAGACAGACTTTTTTGGACTTCAAGTTGATCAACGCAGCGATAACGAAATGGATATTTTACCGCAACATAATATAGAACATCGTAAGTGTTTCTAGATGGAAAGGGAATGTTTACGTTTACAAATTTGCTATTTTTTTTTTAAATAGAAGTAACACTCAGGCAATTAAAGCCTACTACTATTACTAGGTGTTACCTTCTTTAGGAAAGGGATAGTGATAGAGAAGACAGGTGGTGAAGGGAGAGATAGAGGAAAGCTTCATTCTTTTACAACTCTGCTTTTTTGCACGTTTTTAATAATGCAGTGTTGCAGCCCTCTGATGTTAAATGAGGCATATTTATTTTTTGAAGCTGTGCTTTGTAGCCATTTAATCGATTATTTTACTTCGCCGATGATTGCGCTATGCAACGAAGGAGGGCGCCCTAATGTTACGAGTACATTAGGATTAGTATCTGCTGAAGTCGGTATAGTTCAGTGACCAGTGACTATGCCTTCATCACTTGAACTTTCCTACAACAACTGATACAAAGGGGCACTAATGCACATCAGACAAATGCGTGGTGTTGTTATTCAATGACTGTTGGACACAGGGATTGAACCCAGGACCTTCGGTTTTGTAGTCAACGTGCTAACTACTTCAGCCAACGCCACCCATTCAGCCAACGCCACCCACATTTGATAATGTTAATATCGACATCGTGGTCAACAAGAGGAGAGTTTTTGCATCCAATACCAATAATACGGATTTCCCTCCATTTAGATTTATTGTCTATGGCGCAGGTGAATTTTGTTTGGTAAAACAAAGACTTTGCGTATTTAATACGTGATTCCTCTGCGAGCAGATTTATGGATTGCCTTTGGATCATCAGTTTTAAACATCTTCCAACGTGAGTAAGCTTCATGTCGTTTTTTTATCAAGAACTTGATCTCAGCACTAAACCACGGGGACTGACTGGCTCTGTTACGTTTAGTTTTTATTGGAACACACACATCATACAAGTACATAACATTTTCCCGAATAAAAGAAAGTTGATCGTCGACACTCGCAAGAGTATATACATGGTCCCAGCGGATAATATCGGAGTAATGGTAGAGTGTTGTATAGTAAATGTTATGTAAGTCACGGTATGAAAATTAGGTTCCATCCTTGAATAAAGTTGTTTTACCCAAGGATGAAGTGGATAACTTGACGCTGCTAGTAAGGATGAATAACATAACTCTATTATAATGTATGTGTAGATCGATTCAATCAGCCGTGTTCTCTAAGCTGTCCAAGAATCTAGCATATAATTACAATTACTCCGATGTAATTGTAATTATGGTTTATATAAAAGTAGTCAAAACCCATGGAATAAAAGGACCAATTAAATTAGTGAAATTCGGTTTATTTGAGAGATGTGTTGATTGTTAATACCTACCGTTCAGTAGTTATAAAAGGAATGGATAAAAAAAGTTACACAATTCAATCTTGACAAACAACGGTTTGACCCATTTTGTAGATTTGTAGCAAAACATGAAGTTGACACATTATGTGTAGCGAGTACTACGATTCAAATGTACTAGATTTTAATACGTTAAATTCAAAATATGTATAATTTTAGCAATACAAACACTAAAATAGTTTTAAGTCTGAACGGTAAGATAAATTTATAATAATTGATATAATTTTATTTAAATAATTGAAATAATTGTTATGGTTCAAACCATGTTTGGACATGGCGCCGGCCTTGCAGTACTGGAACGATAGGTTACTTTGATGACAAACATAGAACATGTGCTAATGACTTAATTGCCTCGGGTAATATTTTTGCTTGTAGTTTTTACGTTCTCTAATTCCATCTAACGTTAATCTGGTTGGTCTCCTGGTTTGTGCCTTACTGACGTGCAACATAGTATGATGGAGTGCGTCGTATTTTTTGCACGTCTCTAGCGATGTGCATGATCTTATAGTGTGGCTTCTTGCGAGACAATTCAATCAATACTTATATTGTTCCGCCACATGTCTACGTGTTTTCACGTCAATGTCACGGAGTTTTTTACAAAACTTTAGCGGATGATACCTTTTGCATACTAAACACCGATGAATAGCTGGATCACGGCCGTTTCGGCGACGTTGTTTGATGGATAGGTTGGTAATACGTGAAGCCATATTAAAGTTTTTGTTGATTTGCCTGTGGAGAAAAGCATTTACCATACGTATGATTTTTCGGTTAAATGTTAAAATGATTGCATAGTAAAAGTGACCTTTCAGCAGTCAGAGTCTTAATATAGATCGTTTTTGTATAAAATTTCACAAATGAGCAATTTAAGTTACAGGCTTGTGTAGAGAAAAATTTTTAAAAGTAATATCGTAGTTATACGGAGCTTTCATTTGAAAAGGGAAGGTAACAAAGCTTTACAATTGGACGTTTTATAATTCCTGCTGAGGTGCGTATATCTGCAATACGAACATTAGTATCTGAACCGGGAAACGTTTTAACTACTCTCCCTAATCTTCACTCACAAGGTGGTTGTAGATCGTCGATTACTACTACAAGGTCACCGATCTGAAGATTTTGAATTGTGTTTTTCCACTTATATCTCTTGTGAAGAGATCTCAAATAGTCTTCTTTCTATCTAACTGCAAAACTATCATGGAGTGCCTTGAGTTTTTTCCATCTGTTTATAGTGGACATATTTGTAATGTGTTGCTCAGGGAAAGCCATTATACGCGCTCCTCTTAAAAAATGTCCAGGAGTGAGTGCTATGAGATCTGAGCGATCTTCTGAGATGGCCGATATAGGACGTGATTCAGTACGCCTTCAATTCTTGCTAAAATAGTAGAAAACTCTTCAAAGTTGTACCTTTGAGCACCAGCAACCCGTTTGAAATGGAACTTGAAGCTTTTAACAGCAGCTTCCCAAAGTCCCCCCATATGGGGCGCATGCGGTGGTATAAATTTCCATTCAAAACCTTGACTGAGGTATTTCTTAGATAAATCAGAAGCGACATATTTGACAAATGAAGAAAATTCACGTAATAATATTCTACTAGCACCAAGAAAATTCCTCCCGTTATCAGACATTACCCTTTGAGGGAGCACCCGCCTCTCGATAAATCTGGGAAATACTGCTTGAAATGCTTGGGAGGATAAGGCTTCCAAGTGAATCGCTTTTGTGCTAAAGCAGATAAAAACACATAAATAGCCTTTAATAATAGACGAATTACGCAGCGATGAAGCTTTGAGATCAATGGGTCCCGCAAAGTCAATGCCTGTAGTTTGAAAGGGTGGTGATAATTTGCATCTTTGTGGCGGAAGAGGATGCATTATTTGGGCACACGGCTGTTGTTTATGAATTATGCACGTTTTACAATGTCGAATAATATTTTTGACTCGAGGTTTGAGTCTAGAAATGTAAAATTCTGTTTGTGCCATTCTACAAATTTGATTGCATTCGGCATGTAGTAAGAATATGTGTAAATAAGCAAGATACAATTGGCAAAATCGAGAATTGCCTGATAATATGACGGGATAACGCTCGTTGTATGCCAATGAGGATTGCGATAAGCGCCCATTTACGCGGAGTAGCGAGTCTGAATCTAGAAATGAATCTAGTGATTTCAATTGACTTTTGGTAGATATTGGCTGGGATTTGGAGAGTTGTCGTAATCTTCTGATAAAAAATTATTCTGGGATATTATTATTAATCTTTTTTTTACGATGTTAATTTCGTTTTTAATTAGAGTTAAAGTGGAAGGATTGATGGCTTTTTTAGGCCCAAATTCACAGTTATTTGTTAACTAATAGCAATAGTTTAACCAATAACATTTGATTCACAGCTCTTTGTTTACCATCAGTTAAACCGCAAAATGTCATCGGTTAACAAATAGTTAGACAACAGCTGATTTGTTGTAAGCTTTTTTAGTATTGTAGTTTTGTAAAAAAATTTTATACACATTTCACACATACGTTGTCAAGCATATTCTTTGTATTTAGCTGTAACACATTCTTTTTATTTTATTTTCTATTATATTTTGGTTTTTCCGAACCAATTTCAGCACTAATTCAATATCTTGCACTATAAAGTTAGACAAGCGAGAACTGTTTTATCCATTTTTAAGAAATTATATAACGAATGTAAACAAAGACCATATGCTGCCGATAATGAAACTTAATTGTTTGAAAGGGTTGCCATTCTTTGCTCATATTACGAACTTTAGTTAAACAATACCCTGTGAATATGAAGTATTAGTTAAACAATAGTTATCATTTTAGTTTACTAATAATTAACTAATGACTGTAGTTTGGCCCTTAGAGATTCTATTGAAAAAACGGAATATATAACAAATTACTCGAAGTGATCGATCATATGACGAGAAATTTTCGAGAATATCGTGACATTCCGTAGTTATGTGGAAAGCTTGCGTTTGTATACAACTTTCTGTGACTTTAATAGGACAAGTATTTGGTCTACAATTTTTGGGTCTAGAGAGCCACGTTGGACCATACCACCAAAGCCTGTTTGAATTTAGCTCAGATGGCCTACAGCCTCTGGTTCCCAGATCTGCTGGGTTATCATGTGTTGAAACATGTCGCCAACTCGCGTCAGGCACTAGTTGGTGAATTTGAGATACGCGATCCGCAACGTATGCTTCCCAAGTCAATGGAGTCTTGGAAAGCCAGCCAATAGATGAATCAGTCCAAAGGTGTATTTCTTTTTCCTGAAATCCAAGAGATAAACATGTATAATTCACTAGTTTTGCTAACAGTACCGCTCCGGTGAGCTCTAAGCGTGGCAGAGATACAGTCTGAAAGGGAGCTACTCTAGTTTTTGGGACTAATAAATTTGAGAATACATTATGAGTATTGGTTTGGCACAGTATGCTGTTTTAGATGCATCGCAAGGTCCGTGTATCTGAACTGTGTCAGCTGGATGAAATTGTACCCAACGAGGTATGTGAATAGTTTCCACGTTTTAAATTTCTTGGACAATATTCTTCCAATTTTGAAAAGTTTCAGTTTCATCCCGTTCTAAACCTTCCAACCAAAGTTGTTGCATGAGCATCTTCGCTTTAACAATTATGCGTGCTATCCATCATGCTGGGTCAAACAATTTTCCAACAGAAGATAGTCAGTTCTCGTTGTACCTTCATAGTGAACAGACGTAATAGCGGAATTTTTCTTAAATACATACTAAAAAAAAAAAATCATACAAAAAATATTAGTAGTACAAAAACAAAAAAAAAACCGTAAACAAAAAAACACACAAAATACTCTATATGAGTACCTCAAAGGGAAAAAATTGTGAAGTGAGTTCTAACGGCAGAAATGCCTATTTTACTGTGAGTTTTGAAGCTCTTAATGACAACAATAAAAAAATCTGATGTTAAACTTACTTCAATTTCTGAAGCTCTTAATAAAAATAAAAAATCGGATGATAGACTTTTTGTAACGGCAAAACCACAGTTTGGTCAGCGATCAACTTTACTTTGTCCAATGCTAACTAGTGAATCGTTGAAATTACCGTTGCCTAGTACTTCTACATTTAACTCAACGATATCTTCCGCTTCGGGCTCGTGGTCATCACTTAACCAAGCTGGCACTGAAGATAAGAGTACCCCAAAACCCAAGGTCCAACTCGCAATGGACAGATAGATCACAATTCCAAAGCGCGGGCAAAGCCCAAATTCTACTAAAATTGCATCTGCTCCAAAGATGTCTAGAGATAACAGCGCATCCTCTACTAATCGGCAAAACCGTTTTAAAATATTGCAAGATGACAATGACAAACCCGCTGAATCTGCGAACAAAACCTCCAAGCCGCCACCAATCTATTTAAGAGAAAAAACTCAAACGCTCTTATTAAAAAACTAATTTCGGTCATTGGTGAGACTAAATTTCACATTGTTCCAATAAAACGTGTTAATATTGATGAAACTAAAATCCAAATTTATGAAGAAACAGATTTTCGCAAAATTATTACTGAATTTGAAAAAAGTAAAAAAAGGTTCTACACATATCAGCTTAAGAGTGCCAAAGGCCTGCAGATCGTATTGAAGGGCATAGATTCTTATGTTGTTCCCGAAGAAATAAAAGACACACTCCTGCTCCAGGGATTTAAGGTAAAAAAGGTATCTAACATAATAAATAGGGAGAAGATTCCTCAACCTCTATTTCACGTCGAACTTGAGCCAAACGATATAAAATTTAAAAAAATGAGACTCCTCCAATTTATAATTTCAAATATCTCTTATATCGAAAAATAACAGTTGAAGAACCACACAAGCGTTCTGGACCCGTACAGTGCCATAATTGTCAAGAATATGGCCACACAAAAACTTACTGCAACTTACCTTCAGTTTGTGTTATCTGCGATGAATTGCACGGTACTGCTGGTTGTACTAAACATAAAGATCTAGCAGAAAAAAATTTAGTAATTGTGGAGGTAATCACACCGCTAACTACAGAGGATGTCCTGTATATTCTTTCGTTAAACAGACTATGGGGCAAAAACCTAAATTAGCTCCAGCACAAACAGCAAACGCTTACTCCGCCACTTTTTCTCAAATGAGCCAACCAGTCAGTTCACGTGTAACGTATGCCGATGCAGCTAAGACTAGTTCTATCCCCACACAAAATGTTCCACCTCCAAATAATTCCACGAATGCAAACTCAAGCTTTAACTTTAGTCGCCTTGAAGCTACTATTGAGAATCTGGTGCTAACTACAAATAATTTTACAACAAATATGACTATAGCATGACACAAGAAATGCTTAGAATGCAGAATACTTTGCTTCAAGCATAAGGTAACAAGCCATGAACACGTTAAAAATATATCTCTGGAACGCAAACGGCATTCGCCAACATAAAAATGAACTTGAGCATTTCCTCAGGGAAAAAAATATTGATATAATGTTGGTCTCAGAGACTCATTTGACTTCAAGAAGTCTATTCAAAATTAATGGCTACAATTTATATGATTCAAAGGACCCAAGAGGAAGAGCTTGCGGAGGATCAGCAATTTTAATAAAATCAGGACTCAAGCATTATATTATTGACAATATTTGTGAAGAACATTTACAAGCAACGAATATTTGTGTCGAAAATTTTTGCACTAATTTTGTCATATCATCAATTTACTCCCCTCCTAGATTCGCAATTACTGAGGATCAATACGAGGATTTCTAGAAATCTCTCGTCCCTTATTTCGTAGTAGCTGGCGACTATAATGCTAAATATACGTTCTGGGGTTCGCGTCTTATTACACCCAGAGGTCGAGCGTTGTTCAATACAATTTCCAAAATGGGCTTGGATGTCATTTCAAGTGGGGAGCCCACTTATTGGCCTACTGACATACATAAAATTGCGGATGTTATAGATTTTCGCGTCATAAAAAATATCTCTAGGGATTTAATTCAAATTGAAGCTTCTCTAGATCTATCGTCCGATCACTCTCCCACGATCGTTACGGTATGTGGCCCACTGAGAAATGCTCTACCTCACTCATATGTGAAGATGGTCAGTCGTGTTAATTGGCTGCGATTCAAAAAATATCTCAGTAGTCAATGCACGGAAAACATTACGTTAAGAACACCCGAAGATATTGAAGCTAACATTGCCAATCTTAACGAAAATATTAAGCAGATTGCTGAACATACCACTAACTTCCATCCGCAAACTGGGTTTAATATAATATATTCTACAGATATTGAGCATCTCGTACGTGAAAAAAGGAGAGCTAGAAGGGAATGGCAACAGCACAGATCACCTCAACATAAAACTAGATTTAAAGAGTGCACTAAACGGCTCCAAGAGTTGCTTGCATTTGAAAAAACTGCATCATTTAAAAATTATCTGGAAGGTCTTGATGTCACACGAAAATCTAATTACTCTTTGTGGCGAGCTGCGAAAAGGATTAAAACACCCGTTGAGCTTAAACCACCTCTGCGCCCATCTACCGGAGGTTAGGCAAGGAGTGATACTGAAAAAGGTAACTTGTTTGCAAAGCATTTAAAATACGTATTTACCCCAAACACATGTACTGGTGTTGTTGATTTGCCGAGTGTAGTTGCGCTACCCCCTCGACCAATAAAATTTAAGACGCTTGATGTACAAAAACTAATTGCAGAACTCAACCCGAAAAAAGCTCCAGGTATTGATGGTATTAGTAACCAGATGCAATTAGAATCCTGTTCTTCATTTTTAATGCCATTTTATGACTGGAGTATTATCCAAATAGCTGGAAGCTTGCCAAGGTTAAAATGATTCCAAAGCCGGGCAAAGATCTTACCAAGGCTGCATCATACAGGCCAATAAGTCAGCTCTCAACAATGTCAAAAATTTTCGAAAAACTGCTCATGTCGAAATTGTCCCCAATTCTAATTGGTGGGTGCATCCCAGACCATCAATTTGGTTTTAGAAGTCAGCATAGCACCATTGAACAAACGCATAGATTGGTTCAATTTATAAGAAGAACTTTTGAAGAAAAGAAGTACTGTTCTGCTCTGTTCATTGACGTTTCGCACGCATTTGATAAAGTGTGGCATGGCCTTATTTTAAAACTGAAATCATATCTACCAATAAATTTTCTGAATTTATTAGAAAGCTACATTAATACCTGGAAGTTTACGGTTGTGGAAGGAGAATTCATGAGTATGCCCGAATCTATATCATCCGGTGTGCCACAGGGGAGCATACTGGGGCCATTTTTATATTTGATTTATACTTGTGATATGCCTTTGAGCGCTAATATACATACATCTACGTTTTCCGATGATACAGCCTACCTAAGTATGCACGAAAACCCTAACGAGGCTTCCCGATATCTACAAGAACATATTACACAACTGGAACTATGGTTAAACTTATGGAGAATTAAAGTAAACGAGCAAAAGTGTGTTCAGGTAACTTTTACCCTGCGAAGAGATACTTGTTCTCCAATTCGAATCAACAATCAAGTTGTTCCTCAACATTCACACGAAAAATACCTAGGTATATACCTTGATCGACGACTTACATGGAAACTCCATATTGACTCAAAGCTAACACAAATGAAACTTAAATTAACTCAGATACATTGGCTGATTGGTAGAAATTCAACACTCCGCCTAGACTGCAAACTTTTACTATACAAGTCGCTTTTGAAGCTATGGGGCACTGCTTCAGCTTCAAATGTAGAGAGAATCCAACGACGGCAAAATAAAATCTTACGGTTAATAACATCGGCTCCATGGTACATCAAAAATTTAACAAAATATTTAACAAAACTTGAGTCACATCCTAATCGCTTGCTCGCAATATCTTAAACTTTACTGGACACATCCGCTTAAAAAAGAGGGACACAAGGGCTCTAATACTCAGCACTCCAAATGATACTTCTTGAAAATAATTATTGTGCTTAATACGAAATTTATGTATTATTAATTATTATCACTAAGTTTATGTCCGATACTGGTCGGGCCTAATAATTATATTTAAATTATATAATTATAATTATATTATTAAAAAAAGATAATACGTATACACTACTTAAAAGTAATAACTTACATGTATAAATGCAAGGTAAGATACTATGCTTCTTTTGGAATTTAAATATGTGTATAATATTAATTATGTACATATGTAAATTAAACCTTCTAAAATTTATGAGCGCAAAAGTGAATGACACTAGACTAATTCCCTTAAAACTGCGAATTATGTTTTAGGGTTTAAGTAGTTCTTAACAAAATTTTTCTAGAATTGCATTTGAAAATTATAAAATTTAATTTGTTTCTTCGGTTTTTATTAGCACCGCTCGTTAACAAGGACTTAGCAACTCATTACGGAGAGCTTATAACTTGTTATGAATAAACTGTGCCGCAACTTAAGGCTGGGGCACAATGAATCCGTCATACGTTAAACTTTACATTTTTTAAATGACAGCTAATTTGTAAACCATGGTTTCTTATTCTAAAGTTTAATAATTAATATGGAGTACAAACTTATTGAAGCTGCCCAATTGTTTCCTTGCCTGTTTGATAAAAGTAAAAAGGAGTACCGAAACAAATTAAAAAAGGTCTTCTGTAGCAACTGCAACATGCGCAACATGTAAGCAGTGTTTTTACGTGTCTATATATAAAATTATTGCTTAAAAATTGCACAAAATTGTAGTTGAACAATGTCAACGAACTCCCCCCCCCCCATACAAACATTTGTGAGTTTTTGAAATATTTGTATGGGGTACCCCCTGGGGTGGTTCCAGGGGTGTGCCACTGGCATAGGTGGGTCGGCCCTCCAAAATTAGTGTGGGTCGGTCATACTTTATGACTCGATTGAGTAATTCTAAATGGGTCAAAGTGAGATTTTTAAAAATTTGACCCTTCAAGAAAATTTGACCCTTCGGCACAAAATTCGGGAGATCAAAATACATCTTAGAGGTATGGTTCCTTCGGCAAAGTTTCTTATTTTGATCCCTAGAATACGATTTTGTTTGTGCGATTTTTAAATCTACCCATCCTAGTGTGTATATATGTACATGCGAGTAAATTATATCAACTGTTATTAGTTAGTAAAACGAATTGAATCCCGATAATTCACTTTCCTGTTAAAAAAAGAAAATAAATTAAAAAACAAAAATGGCTGTTTGGCCATGACTCACTATCATACAAAATCGTACGATCTACGAATAACAATTCATATCAGCCCTGATCTGATATGAATTGTTATTGTCTTTTGAATATTTTCATTAACTCCATCATACCAGGGTTGTATTTTCTCAAAAATCGCACGGCTGTGTATGAGTATGATAATGTATCATGGGCTGAAATTCTTATTTAAGACACACAGGGTGTTTTTTTTAGAGGTATAGAACTTCGAATTGAAATAAAACACAAGAAAATCGTTTTAATGTCCATCAATTTGGCTTTATTGGAAGGATAATTTTATGCCATTAATGTTTAAATATGATTTCGGGCATGTGGCCGCCGCGGCTGGCTCGAATAAAGCCAATTCTACAGGTCCAATTTTCAACCACTTTTTCGAGCATATGGGGCCGTATGTTGGCAATAACGCCACGAATGTTGGCTTCCAAGTCCCCTAACGTTTCTGGTTTGTTGGCGTAGACGAGCGACTTCACATATCCCCAAAGAAAATAATCCAATGGTGTCAAATCACACGATCTTGGTGGCCAATTGACAGGTCCATTCCGCGAAATTATGCGCTCATCGAATGTTTCCTTCAATAAATCGATTGTCACGTGCGCTGTGTGGCATGTAGCGCCGTCTTGTTGGAACCACAACTCATCCACATTCATGCCATCCAATTCGGGAACAAAATAGTCGGTTATCATGGCTCTATACCGGTCTCCATTAACGCTAACTGACTCTCCAGCATTATTTCGGAAGAAGTATGGCCCAATGACTCCACCAGCCCATAGAGCACACCAAACAGTCAGTTTTTGTGGATGTAATGGCGTCTCAAGGGTCTCACGTGGATTCTCTTCACTCCAAATGCGGCAATTTTGCTTGTTGACGTAGCCATTCAACCAAAAATGAGCCTCATCACTGAACAAAATTTTGCGATGAAAATCAGCATCGAGATCAATCTCATTTTCGGCCCATACACCAAAATCACGACGCATTGCATGGTCTCGCGGCTTTAATTCTTGCACAAGCTGGATCTTGTAAAGTCGCAAGCCAAGATCTTTGCGCAAAATCTTCCATAAAGTTGATGGACAAAGCTCCAATTGCTGTGCACGGTGGCGAATCGATTCATTCGGGTCCTCTTCAACACTTTGCTCTACAGCGGCAATTGTTTCTTCGGTGCGCACTGTTCGACGTCTCTGCGGATGCGTATTATCACATAGAGTAAACGTAGTGCGAAAACGATCCATGGTTAACCGAATTAATTGCTCTGATGGACGATTATGTCGACCATAAAATGGACGGAGCTTGCGGTAAACTTCGCGAACTGAACCATTATTTTCGAAATAAATTTGCACGATTTGCAAGCGTTGTTCTTTTGTCAACCTGTTCATGATGAAATGGCAAACCAAACTAAATATTAATCACTTGACAGCTGACAAAATGGCCGCCAGTTAAAAAAGTGATGCCAACTTAAAGTTCTATACCTCAATAAAAAACACTCAATACATGCATACGTATGTATGTATGTATATATATGCTATGGCTGACTCAGTAAACTCATGTTGCTCTGCCCCTAAACGGTTTCACATGTTCCTAAAGGCCGTTTCACACTATAATACAAGTATCAATACTTTTGTGGAAAATGCAACTCTGACATGTTGAGTTGTTATTGTCTTTGAAATTTTTGAAACAGAAATCAGATTAGGGATGCATTTTCGTCAAAAGTATTAATACTTGTATTATAGTGTGAAACGGCCTTAAATAAAACCTTGAATTTGGTTTGCACGGCTATAAGTACGAGTATGTATTTTACTTTACTTATGCACTACTTTTATGCTTGCGCGTAAAGCAACAGGCGTTCAGGAAGACAGACTTTATCTGATAATTACTCTATCTGGCTTATAAAGATGTGTATGCGGCAGCAAAAACATTGAATCCAGATCTCGTTCAGCCATTGTGTTTACTTCCTACAAATAAAAATTTGTTAAATTATGAAATTTTTTAAGAACACAAATTTTTAGTATATGAGAAATGACTAAATTTTGTTGCGTTTAACCCTTTAAAGAGTGCGAGTTATTTTTAATTGTTCAAAAATAAAAACAAACAACACATATACAACTGTTTATTTATTTGTTTACTTATCTCTATTATCGACTAATGAACCAGCGAAAAATATTTGACACCTAGAAGCAGCGTTGTCAAGTTTTTTTTTTATTTTTTGTGCGAAAAAATCCTTAGTTGGTGCGTGGTGCGCTTTTTTTGTAAATTTCGGTGCGTTTTCTAATTTTGGTGGCACCAAAGCAAATTCCACACAACTTTTTTCGTTTTTTTTTGTGAGAAAAAAATCCATATAGAATGTCTATGTTCAGGCGATGAAAGTCTTATTTTTAAGATTGCTAGTTTATAGGCGAGTGAGACAAGCGGGAAAGAAACGAATACTTAGCTTCATATACTGTTAATACGTTTTGCTTTCCCATTCGCAATATCGAAAACGCAGTCATGCATACATAAAACTATATACAATAAACATGTCGTCAATAATAAGACTTGTATTGTGTGAACGCCGAAGATAGTTCAAAGAAGAAAAAGTGATAGGCTTATCAATAAGACTTGTATAGTCTGAACATAGATTTACAGACTACATTACGAAGAACAAGTAATGATGCTTAAAACTAGGATTTGCCAAAATCCGCGGAAGTTAAAAAACCGCGGTTTCCGGTTTTAAACTATTAAAACTGGTCGGTTTCGGTTCGACTTTGGTTTTAAAAGTATGCATGTATATAAATTGGTGTGTATGCTGGAAAGATAAATGATGATGGTATTTTTGTTCAAGTGAAATTTTCATTCCACTCGGAACGAAAAATGCTATCGTGAATCTCCTGTGAAATTTTTTCCCCGCTATCAGTCTACGTGAATGTAAAAAGAGAAGAAGATTTGTAAAGCCTAAAAGTTAATTGAAAATCGGTTAAATTTACGTTTATTAACAAGAAGCACAAAAATTTTAGGTTCTAAATGAATTTTTTTTTAAGAGAAGTAACACACTCAGGCAATTAATGCCTACTACTATTACTAGGTGTTACCTTCTTTAGAAAAGGGATAGTGGTAGAGAAGACAGGTGGCGAAGGAAGAGATAGAGGAAAGCTTCATTCCTTTTACAACTCTGCTTTTTGCACGTTTTTAATAATGCAGTGTTGCAGCCCTCTGATGTTAAATGAGGCATATTTATTTTTTGAAGCTGTGCTTTGTAGCCATTTAATCGATTATTTTACTTCGCCGATGATTGCGCTATGCAACGAAGGAGGGCGCCCTAATGTTACGAGTACATTAGGATTAGTATCTGCTGAAGTCGGTATAGTTCAGTGACCAGTGACTATAACTTCATCACTTAAACTTTATTACAACAACTGATACAATGACTGTTGGATACAGGGATTGAACCCAGGACTTTCGGTTTTGTAGTCAACATGCTAACTACTTCAGCCAACGCCACCCTCATTAGTGTTTGTAAATGTTCTAGGAGCAGTGGAAAAAATTGTTTAGTATACCACCGTGGTATACTCATACTCTATGAAAAAATGTGATTTAGGGAATTATTGTTAACAAACGTAAGCTTTACTTACTAATATTGTCCTAAAAATTAATATTTATAACATTTAATATATAATTCGAAGAAAAATATAGAAATTATTTGATATATTAATTCAGTTCGCCTGCAAAAAAAACCCAAGGTAAAAGTGAAAAAATTCACGTGGAAAATATTATTCACGATAAGGGGAATATTAATCACGATTGCAATGTGATGAAAAGGGGAAATATTTCGAGGAAAAAATGTTTACAATACGGGTGTATAACTCTGCCAATTTCCGAGATATTTTTTAGCACAAACCTGCGAATTACTCTTAATCAATTACGAATTATAAATAAAGTTATAAACAGTATGATGTTCCAAAGGGTTTAGTCTTTTTCTAAATCCGTTTTTAAATTTAAAATCAGTTAATATTTAAATTAGTTAGAGGTTGATAAGTGCAGACGGATACGAAAAATTGATTTTTTTACCCGTAACTCAAGATTTTGGAGGTGTTTGGAACATTTCAAATACAGATTGTTGTTATAATCGGCTATACCTAGCAGCAGAACAATAGTAACACATCACAGGTATTTTTTTTTGTCACACTGTGTAATCGGCGATAAGATGCATAATTTTGAATGGTTTTATATTTGAACAACGCAAGAGAGTTATGTTAATGGTAATCTGTGAAAAAACTGGTTTTTTTTAAATTGTCTTTTACAACGTTATTCGCGGTTGTGCTTCAATTGATCATACGTCTTACCTACATACATATCGCACTTGATCAACAAGAGTGTATTAACTCAAAATGTTTAAAATTTCACTTTTTGTCAGAAATCAACTAACAACGTCAATATCTATCTACTGTAAAAATTGCAACGAATTCCGATTACTCTTTCATCTCTAAAATCATATTTGAGACCATTTTTGTGATACTGTATTGCAGTGTCCACCATCCCATTGCCCTGAGGACTCTGCTAGCATTCTGCTTTGCATACGTACACAGCACAACTACTAACAAAAATCTAAAGCAAGAGCATAAAACACACAAAAAGAACAGATATCTCTCGCATTTTTTATGAAAAAAATACACCGAGAGTATTCAAATACCACCAAATTATTTAATTTTTTTCTATATTATTTATAAAAGAAAATTATCTAATTTAAATCCTTTTATAACAGCCATTTTATTGCTGTAGAAAAGAGAAAAAAATATTTGGAATATAGAGTTGGAAAATAAGTTTTTATTTGGTTCTCAAATGGGGGTCCGTATGAAAATTCCAAGGGGTCCGCGAAGAGCTAAACAAATATTGTTATGATTCCTCAAAAGTTAATATTAATAAGATTTAGTAATATGGCTTTTGTATAATAAATGTAAAACGTATATTTCGCATTGCGGTAGGCCGTGCTACTATTAAAATTTCTGAAGGGGTCCCCGAAGAAAGAGCTTGTGAGAACCTCTGGTCTAGTATGTATCCAGAAATTTAAAAAAACTAGTACATACAGTCTAAGGCACCACTTACGAGTTTTTCTTTTCCCGGACTTTTTCATTTCCCGGGAGAGCGGGAAAGATTTTTCGGTTTCCCGGGAAATCCCGGGAATTCCCGCCCAGTACAAAACAATACAAAATATTTTTGTATTTAATTTATTTCAACAAAAACAAATTGTAATTCATGAGATCGATTAAATAATAACGTTTCATACACTCATTATTCAAAAAACAATACCGTTTCCGTTCTTTATATAATAATAATACATAGATACCAATATTATAAAAAAGAAATTATACGAGCATTATTAAAAAAATATTACAAAATATCCCCCTTATGAAAAAATCATTGTTAAACTTAAAATTGGTTTAACAAACGAATTTTGTATGGCAAAATCAGTTTTAACGCATGCTTTAACTTTAACAATCGTTTTTGCATAAGGGCATATTTCTTTGGAAATAGGACTTTAGTACAGAATAAGCTGTTAATGCTGTTAACCGTACTATTTACCAAAGATAATCTGTAATTATTTGTAATTTTCTTTTATTTCCTTGCTCATTTTTGTTTTTTACTTTTATGAATTGGTGTAGAATGAAATTTTGATCGTCGCGTTCTGCTTTTTCCAAATAAAGGCATCTAAGTCTCAGAATGAATGTGTACCAGATGTAAACTTGGCCTTAGTTGTTGTAAAGCTTTAGCTATTGTGATATTGCCATCACCTTATTATTGCACCATCGCATTAATAAAGTGAATAACGACACTCATCAAGGAATGTGTACATACAAATTAAGTTGTCATAACAAAATCAAAAAATCCCGGGAATTCCCGCACAAATTTCCCGGGATTTCTTTCCCGGAAAATGTGCGGGATCCCGGGAAAAATTTCCCGTATGAAAAACACTAGCACCACTACAAACAAACGTTCATTTATATAAAATTAACCCAGAAAAATATTTTTCATATACCCAATTAAACATTAACAACAGCGATTTTTTTCAGTGGAACAGCACTAAACATGTATTAGTGCTATTCTGCTTTTAAACATTTTCTCTTTTTGGCGACCATTGCTTTAGTGACTACATTTATATCACGAAAAGGATATTATTTTGAGTTGATACCAACAGTGGAAATAGAAATGTATCATATGTTTTCATAAAAAATTTATTATGTATTAGGATTTAAGCCTACATTCAAGTTAAATATAACCAAATTATTAATGTAACCAAAAACAGTTTTTCATCTCTACTGAAAATTTTAAAATTTTGAGTTAATATCCTTTTGTTGATTAAGTGCGATATATATATGATGTATGTATACTAGAGTTCGACCGATTAATCGGCTTCGGCCTTCGGCCAAAAAGTGGTAATCGGCCAACATTCGGCCTATGGCAAAAATCGGCCGATTAGCCGAAGCCGAATATTTTTCATTCCAAGCTTGAAAAATAACATTATTTTTGGTCGTTGCTCGCCGACAGTTTATATTGTGTTTAACGTTTTGAAAGGGTTGCTTTGAAATACAACCCTGTTGCTTTCTATTTTCTTTTACTTGGACGTTCTTGTGAGTGATCATATGAAAAAGCAATCTAGAAATTGCAAAATAGTTTTATTTTTCTTGTTATGTATCCAATAGATATTACAGCTATTTCAGTGATCTCAAAAAAGCAAACTTTTTTCTTAATTCATATAAAACAAGTATCATTTTTAAAATTTAAAACATTCGGCTTCGGCTTCGGTTTTTGCCAAAGTTTAGGATTTTAGCCGAAGTTCGGCTTCGGCTTCGGCAAAAAAAAACGCCTTCGGTCGATCTCTAATGTATACATACATGTGGCGAATGTCAATTTTTAATATTCGCGAATTCGAATTCGAACATTTAAAATGATACGAATATTTAAAACGATATCCGCGAATACGAATATCTGTTGTACGTGAAATTTGTAGACATTTAAGTGGGGGTCTATTTTATTCTGCAAAATTAAATAAATAAATTTTTTATCTAAAAGAACTTCATTCTTCCTGCCTGCGTACATTAAAGTTTATGAAAACTATCCAAAAATTTAATGGTTGTTTTTAAATAACATTTGAAAATTAAAAAAACATTTACAATAAATTAAATAAATTGTAGTCAATCTTATTACATGGTTCTCAATTCCTCATCTTTATCAATTTACATTTTTAAATATTCTTAATATATGTATGTACATAAAATCTTCTTTCCATATCAAACTGCAAGATATATTAACATTAAATCCACCAAATAAATTTTTCTTCCCATTCTCATGGACAAAAAAGTGTCCTTTCAAAAATATATTCTTCCATATACATACATATATACATATGTACATTACAATATCAAATTATTAAGCTTTAAAATTTTTGTTGGTCAACTTGAGGTTACAATGTTTAAATTTTGAAAGATGTATTAATGGAAATTTGCATACATAGATGCATTTTCATAAGGATGTTATTTTAATTTTTGATACAACCGAACTTCAGAAAAGATATTTAGAAAACAACAGTGATATGCGTCTAGGAACTAGATGGTGTGTCCCTCTAATTTTAAGGTATTTTTAAAGAAGGAAATTTTTTCAAATGGGCAAATATTGGGCCTTATTACGAGTGTCGTATTTCGACTACGACTATTTTGTATTAAATTAAAGAAAAAATTTTGCAATGTTCTTTAGTCTAGTACAAAATCGTCGTAGTCGAAGTTGTAATACTACACTCGTAATAAAGCCCATTATGTATTGAATATATAATGTTGTAGAAGGGAGAAAAATGTAGAAAAGAAAAATTACATATCTTTTGTAATGGACATAATTTTTAGTCATTTGTTATTCCAAACCATCTCAACAATGTGTATGTATGTTTAAAGCCATCCCGCTAAGTGCACTGGTCAAAAAATGTTCTCTTTTATAGAGAATGAAACATTTTTCACCACGGCAACGCGTTTCATATTTTAAATTTATTGAAGTCATCTTCAAGCTTTCTGAAATACACGATAATTTCACTTATAGAAATTAGTGAAAGTGAGGCTAATGACAATTCTCATCTTGGTGTTTCAAATACTGCTCAGTCATCAGTACGGAAAACTATAGCAAATTATTTGGCGGAAAAAGGGATAGCATAAAAATAGAAATAAATTATTTTTTTTTTAATTATTACAAACTAATATTTGTGTGCCATTCATTTAAATTTCGTTTTGGATTTATGAATTTCTTTATAATTTTTTTGGAAATTCGAATACGCATCATTAACAAATACATACAGTTTAGGAATAACCTCTCCATAAAACCATAATTTTTGAAGTTTGAGGATACTTGGGAAGAAATTTAAAAAATAATTTTGCCAATATTTGGAGTACGTTCAGAAGTAAGCTTATTTAATTTCTGTCTACGCACTGTGCAAGTCTAACAAATGAATTTAATACAATGAATTAAATAAAATTTTTAAATAAAAACTTTTTGAACTATTTAATTTGTTTTTAACTCATTGTTACGCTATTCCTCGTGGAAAGGGGGTTCATAGTTTTGTTACGATCTGTTAATGGGGTGGGGTCAAAAATCGGCGAAAACACCGTTACTTAATACATGGACAGCCCCTAATCGAACTTAATTCCAAAAGAATGCCAAAGTTTATATACGTCTGTCTACCTTTGGTGAATAGTAATTAATTCCTTTAGATAACAGTAAAAAGTAGAAAAAAAAACCTTTAACAGTTCTCAACTACCCAGGCAGAAATTGGCAACCGTGCAAAAATTGTAGCACTGGAAAATCACTTTTACCCGCCTGCCTATTTATACTGAAAACAAAAACAAAATTTGAGTGCTTTGTTTTTGTTTTCAACATAAATAGGCAGACGAGACTTTTTAAATGGTTTCTATAAACTGGCAGTTAGTCAAGAAACAGAAACGGTTTGACAACGTTACAGTTTACAATCTGAAAAATTATTTACCAATGCTTTTTAATAAATGTTTATATTATTATTTTTTATTTCTTTTCATTTTTAACCCCCGACCAAAAAAAGGGGTGTTATAAGTTTGTAGTGTGTGTCTGTGTATCTGTGTGTCTGCCCGTGTCCACGTACAGTCCAAACGGCTGGACCGATTTTGAAAAGATTTAGAAGATGTCACATCTTTTCTAGATATATCGGGGTTTTTTAAATTTTTAATTTTTGTTATTATTTATTTTTATATTAATGTACATTAAGTTCTTTATGTAAAAAAGTGATAGCAACTGTTTCATTTTGGCATTTGGTAAGAATACAGTTAACATCTTCCATGCTTAGCTCTAATTTAAATATTTTTCTGGTCTTACCCCCCTATGCAAAAACCATTGTTAAAGTTGGTTTAACAAACGAATTTTGTATGGCAAAACCGGTTTTAAAGCATGTTTTAACTTTAACAATCGTTTTTGCATAAAAAAAATCAAGGGCCCAATCATGGTTTACAACAGTTCTTATTTTAATGCTGTATGTGTCAATTTGCGATTACTGTTTACAACACTTATTTGAGTGTTGTCATTTTAGTTGTCTGTATTGAAGTTCTTGCGATTATGGCTTACAAAATGTGTTCTTATGTGTTGTTGGAACTTTGAAAAACTGACAACTACTCATTAGGTGTTGTCTTATTGTCGTTGGAGAAAACTGTGTAAGTGTAAATATGTAAATTTTTTCGAATAGTGTTAATAACTGCAATTTGAAATATTTCTTAGAAAAATAAGAAGCAGATAGAAAGGCTGGTGGAAATAAACAAATCTTAAAAATTTAAGAATAAAAAGTTTGATCTCTAAATTCGAATTGACAAATAGAGAATATAGGAGATGTGACAAGAATACACATACATAACTATCTTTTTAATATATTTGGTCAAAAGCAAGGTTGGCAAACGGTATCCTAAGAATACCGATACCGATTCAAATACCGCTAAAATTAGATACCGGTATCGTTACCGATACCGAAATCCATTTCGGTTAGAAAATACCGGTATCCAAACTACCGTTTACGTCTGTTAGGTCTCCGCATAAAATTTGCTAAAAATATTAAAATCATTTTAATATGTACTTATTCCTTAATTTAAACAATCAACAGTTAATTTTGCATTATTTCGAATATATTTATATTCTCTAAATAACTAGTATGTTTTGTTGTTGTCAAAAAGAATGCAATGTTTGGTATTGCTGCATTAAATGAAATAATAGTAACAAGTTGAATTGGTACATTGGAAATAAGAAACCAATAAAACAACAACAATACATTGTCTTATATACTTATATAATGCAAATGCGTTTTGAAACCGAAAAGGTATAATCAGGTTTTGAACCTTTACTTTTAGACTTACCAGAGTGATGAGTTTCTGGCTTACGTGGTGGCTGAGTATGGGTATTGTCAATAGATTCCAAAAATTGGCAACGTCTTTCAAGGACCTTGGAGTAATCACCCATGATGGCAATCTAGTAAAATCTAAAGAATCCTTCCACTTTCGTTTGGTATCATCATCCACCTTTTGCATCACTATATGAATAAGCATAGAGTTGGCTATGTCACTATGCGAACCAAGAGACAATAAAGAACTATAAAGAGCCAAAACGTTATCGACAAGACTACGTAATTGTGCGCAATTGTATTTAGACATGGCTGGAAGTTCAAAAAGGATTGAAATATTTTCCATAAAAATCAGTGAGCTATTGTCGTAACGAGTTTTAAGCCTTTCCAAAGCCTTTGGATAATTTTCCAGCAAATGTTTGTAGTTCAACATGCACTTGAACAAAATATTTCTGAGGTTTTCCACGGACCATACTACGAGAAAATGCTTATAATATCGTGCCCCACGTTGGGCGCCAAAATGTTCGATCAGGAGCTTTTTCCTCACCCGCAGCTATATAGAGCAATTCAGTATTTTCGAATTGTTGTCTATATGCCACTGAAATATTCGATGGGCAGTGATATTTATAAGTTGAAGAAAGTTGCGACCGTGGAGCGCGACAATAAAAAAGCGAAGATGATGTTCTTACGATTATAATAATTTTATTTCCAAAAAATTCTTTAACTTAAACCTAAAACAATATAAGTATGTAAGACAATGTATTGTTGTTGTTTTATTGGTTTCTTATTTCCAATGTATCAATTCAACTTGTTACTATTATTTCATTTAATGCAGCAATACCAAACTTTGCTCAAAACCAGATCATACAATCAGCCGTTGTCCTCGCTTCAAGGACATGGATGTAACACAACGTTTTGAAAATATCAAACAATTATCGCTTTGTATTAATTGCTTATCAAAGTAAACAACTGTTCCTCAAAATTCAAGTGCAAATTTTGCTCTCGCTCGCATCATAGTTTACTTCATCGGTCTCAGCGAGTTTCAAGACCCTCGTCCCCCACTGCTGAACCATCTACTTCTCGTTCTACGTTGAATGAACCTCCTTCCACGGTTCATACCCATTTGGAAAAATCCTCGCCGGAACAAGTGTTAGTGTTGCTTGCTACTGCCATGGTTCTCGTTGGCGACGCTACTGGCTCATATCAGTTGGGACGTGCTCTGCTAGATTCTTGCTCTCAATTAAATTTTATTACCGATGAATTTTCTAAAAAACTTCATTTGCCTCGTACAAGGCAAACTACTGAAGTTGCTAGCATTGGTAACCACTGTTGCCAACTTTTTTCCAACAAATATCGCTAAAGTAGACAAGAAAATAGCCAGAAAATAGCTAAACTTCAAAAATATTTGAAAACTTAGCGATAGATAGCTAAAAAAAACAAAATTTATTTTAGGATGTTTCAAAAAGTTTACGGTAACTTGTTAACTTCTTTAATATCTCCCAAATTTCCCTACAAATTTCATAAAATATTAATGTAAAATTAGCACCAGAGTGTCGAACATCAATCGGCTTCTTATACAAATGAATAGACATACGCGAATACACTAGTCTCGTGTTTCTCTCTGTGGCCAGCTCTGATATACATACATACATATGTATGTATATGTAACATATTCATTATATAATTATGTATATTCCTATCTGTATAAAAAAATTATAAGGGGTTTTATTTTTAACTAAAAATTTTAAGCGAATCTTCAACATTACCCCCTGTTTCTCTAAATGCGAACGATAGATTCGATCGAATATTAATATTGGAAACAAAAACAAATTTCAGTTTTTTGTTTTTGTTTTTAATATAAATGTTCGATCGAATCTATCGTTCGCATTTAGAGAAACAAGCCCTTAATATTTTCGTAGGTAGAATTGGTACCTAATTTGCTAAGTACTAAATTTGGTACTTCCACAGTAAAAAAAATTGCTTCGAATAAAGCAGGCTTCTGCTATTATAGAGTAAAAGTAGCGCTCACAAGCCTGCTGTTTTTTGTATGACGAGTTCACTGTTTGGAGTACCACATTTTTGCTCAAAAAAGCCCTTTTTTAATTGTTGTGGAGCTAATCAATCACCTTTTTCCCATAGCTTGCTTCATATACGTTCACTACTTCTAAGCAATCTCACATTTTAAAGCAAATTATGACGGACAAAAAATCGCTAGATTTCCCGCTAATAGCTAAATCATATCTTTTCCCGCAAAATGTACTTAAAAATCGCTAGATTTGACGAGAAAATAGCTGAATTGGCAACAGTGTTGGTAACACGCATAGCACAAGTAAATACAGGTCATGTTCAAATGTAAAATCTTGGTTTAGATTTTGAAGTGTCGTTATCGTTTTGTGTTACTCCTCACATTTCCTATCAACCTGATTCTGAGTTAGATGTTTCATGTTTCATGGAATTTGCCTCCAAATGCTCAGCTTGCAGATGAAAGCTTCTTAAAATCAAAGCGAATCGATTTAGTTATTAAAACTGAAACTTTCTTCGATATTTTGTCAGTCGGTCAAATTACACTCGGCCACAATTTGCCGAAGTTGCATAAAACTCTTTTTGGGTGGATCGTAACAGATCGCTATATCTCGACACAATTCAATATTGGTAGTTCTTATATGCTATCGATAGAAGAGGAAGTTGATCTTATATTACAACGATTATGGGAAATAGAAGAAATTCAAGCCAGCTCACAGATTTTGACACCTGAACAGTCGGCTAGTGAAACCTATTTCAATCAAACTGTCTATCGTGAAACATCTGGTCGAATTGTGGTTAAACTACCCTTTAAAGAATCTACTGATGTCTTAGGGTTTTCTCGAAATATGGCTCTTAAAAGGTTCATGTCTCAAGAAAGACGATTTACACATGACGAAACCCTTAAATTGCAATATGTTTGCTTCATGAAAGAATATGAAGACTGCGGACATAGCCTAGTTCGCAAACCTCGCTTAGATCAGCCCCATTATTTCATTCCCCACCATTGTGTTTTCAAGCCCAACAGTACGTCTGCGAAATTAAGGGTAGTATTCGATGCCTCATGTCCCTCATCGACTCTAAGGTCTCTCAATGATATTCTTATGGTTGGTCCGACAATCCAAGAGGAGCCATATACAATCTTGCTTCGTTTGAGCCTTCATCGTTATGCTATTACGGCAGATATAGTAAAAATGTATCGTCAAGTACTGATTGATTCTCACGATCGAAAGTTCCAGTACATTTTATGGAGAAACTCAGAAGAAGAAGAAATACGTACATACCAGCTAAATACTGTCACTTATGGAATGTCATCTGCGCCTTATCTTGCCATTAAAAGTCTTCATTATTTAGCAGATGAGTATATGGACCAATTGAACTTGGTGCAAAAACTATAAAGTCATCATTTTACGTGGATGATTTTCTTGGTGGTGCAAATACCCTAGAAGAACTGGCTCAAATAAAGCATGCAGTAAATCAAATTATTGTTCGTGGCTGCTTTCAGTTAGACAAATTGCACTCAAATCATAAGGATTTTCGAAATGACAAGAATATAGATGAATCTACTATAACCAGCGCCCTTGGTATCACATGGGATCAACAAAAGGATATTTTTCTGTTTTCGTTTTCGCCTAAACTTTAAATTGATGATAAAATCACCAAACGAACAATATTGCCACTCTCTTCCTCACTTTTTGATCCCCTAGGGCTTTTATCACCACTACTTATAAGAGCTAAAGTAATTATGCAAGAATTGTGGATTCTTAAAATTGGCTGGGACGAGCCGATACCACAAGAACTACATACGGCTTGGAAACACTTTGTCTCAGATCTCAAAATTCTAAATATGGTTAAAATACCACGTTTTTGTCTTGCAGCTGAATCACAATCAGTTCAACTTCATGGCTTCTGTGATTCGTCAATTCGTGCATTTGGTTGCTGATTCGATTTGAGAGCTAAAACTTCTATTGGAAAAACTTTTACTCATCTTTTAACTGCCAAGTCTAGAGTAGCTCCTACAAAAAGAAAATCGTTGCCCAAAATCGAACTTTGTGAAGCACATCTCTTAGCAAACCTGTACTCAAAAATAAAAAAAATTTTGTCGATACCAAATCTTGAAATAATTCTTTGGACAGATTCTCAAATTGTATTACATTGGCTTAAACAACATTCTTCAATACTATCCGTTTTTGTTGGCAATAGGGTATCAGAAATTCAGGATTTGACAAATGCTTGTACTTGGAGATATATTCCAACACATCTCAATCCTGCTGATATTGTGTCTCGAGGTTCTACTATACAGGAACTCACCGCATCTATTTCGTTCAAAGGACCAGAATTTCTAGCTTCCGATCCTACACAGTGGCCTCCCAATAAATTAAATAAACTTTCTGACGAAAATCAAGAAGAATTCGATAAAGAAAGGCGAAAATCTGCATTTTGCTTCGAAACAAAAACTAACTACATATTGAATTGTATAGAAAAATTCAGCTCATACTTGAAAATTGTTCGCATTGTCACCTGGATGATTCGCTTTAGTCAAAAAAAAAAATCAAATATTTTTAACTCTGACTCTTTGCAGCCCAAGGAATAAAAGAGTGCTTTATATCGAATCGTTTTTAATATTCAAAGACAACATTTTCAAGATGACATAACTCGGATTCTGAAGAAAAAGGGCCCACAATGCGCCCTTAAATGTCTAAACCCTTTCCTTGATTCATCGTATGGCCTCAAATTGATTAAGGTCGGCGGTTGTTTGGAGTACGCAGCAATTTCAGAAGGTCAAAAACATCCTATAAATTTGCAAAGTAAAAACTATTTTGTTCACTGCTATGTGCGCCATCTACATATAAACAACTATCAGGCTGGTCCTAAAGCTTTGATGTCGTTGATTCGCCAAAAATTCTGGATCATCAACTCAAGAAATTTATGTCGTCGCATTGTCCATTCATGCCCACAATGCATTCGTTATCGTCCAAGGCTATTGCAACAGATGATGGGAAACTTACCAGTAGAGCGACTCAATCCCTCAAGGCCGTTTGCTAGATGTGCCGTTGATTTTAGTAGATGGGTAATGGTGGCGATAGTCCTGTTTTAGGAATTCAAAACCGGGAAAAATCAAGAAGGGTGGCAACCCTGTTACAAATGGGGGGATTTTGGGGATTTTCATGCTGAGATTTCGTTAGGCTGTGTCTGTGTGTGTGTGTGTGTGTGAGTTGGATTTTATGTTTATGTATGTACACTTGTGTGTACAGCTTTTGTTGTTATTGCGTTTCTGGAACGCAAACGGCATTCGCCAACATAAAAATGAACTTGAGCACTTCCTCACGGAAAAAAATATTGATATAATGTTGGTCTCAGAGACTCATTTGACTTCGAGAAGCCTTTTTAAAATTTCTGGCTACACCTTATATGATTCAAAGGACCCGAGAGGAAGAGCATGCGGTGGATCAGCAATTCTAATAAAGTCAAGACTCAAACATTATATTATTGACAACATTTGTGAGGAACATCTACAAGCAACGAATATTTGTGTTGAAAATTTTTGCACAAATTTTGTGATATCATCAATACACTCCCCTCCCAGATTCGCAATTACTGAGAATCAATACGAGGATTTCTATAAATCTCTTGGCCCTTGTTTCGTAGCAGCTGGCGACTATAATGCCAAACATACGTTCTGGGGTTCTCGTCATATTACACCCAGAGGTCCAGAATTGTTCAACACAATTTCAAAAATGGGCTTGGACGTCATTTCGAGTGGGGAGCCTACTTACTGGCCTACTGACATAAATAAAATTCCGGATGTTATAGATTTTGGCGTCATGAAAAACATTTCTAGAGAATTAACTAACGTTGAAGCTTCTTTAGATCTCTCGTCCGATCACTCTCCCACGATCGTTACAATCTGTAGCCCACAGAGAAGTGATTTACCTCACTCGTATGTGAAGATGATCAGTCGTGTAAATTGGCTGCGATTCAAAAAATATCTTAGTAGTCATTGCACGGAAAACATTACGCTAAGAACACCCGAGGATATTGAAGCTAACATCGCCAACCTTAACGAAATGATTGCACAGGCTGCTGAACATGCTACTACCTCCCATCCGCAGACTGGATTTAATAAAATTTATTCTACCGATATTGAACGTGTCGTGTGTGAAAAAAGAAGAGCTAGAAGGGAATGGCAACAGCACAGATCACCGCAACTTAAAATCAGATTTAAGGAGTGCACTAAACGACTCCAAGAGTTACTTGCAATTGAAAAAACTGCATCTCTTAAAAATTATCTGGAATGTCTTTATGTCACTCCAGCATCTAATTACTCTTTGTGGCGCGCTGCTAGAAAGCTGAAAACCCCCGTTGAGTTTAAACCACCTCTGCGCACATCTACCGGAGGTTGGGCAAGAAGCGATACTGAAAAAGCTAACATATTTGCAAATCATTTAAAATACGTATTTACCCCAAACACATGTACTGGTGTTGCTGATTTGCCGAGTGTAGTTGCTCTACCCCCGCGACCCATAAAGTTTAAGATGCGCGATGTACAAAAACTAATTGCTGAACTTAATCCGAAGAAAGCTCCAGGTATTGATGGAATTAGCAACAAGATGCTGATGAACTTGCCTCATATTGCAATAAGAATCCTGCTATTTATTTTTAATGCCATTTTACGAATGCAGTATTTTCCACATAACTGGAAACTTGCCAAGATTAAAATGATTCCGAAGCCGGGCAAAGATCTTACCAAGGCTGAGTCATATAGGCCTATAAGCTTACTATCAACAGTTTCAAAACTTTTCGAAAAGCTGCTCATGACTAAATTGTCCACAATTTTAGCTGATAATGGGTGCATCCCGGACCATCAATTTGGCTTTAGAAGTCAGCATAGCACTATTGAGCAAACGCATAGATTGGTTCAAGTTATAAGGAGGACTTTTGAAGAAAAGAAGTATTGTTCTGCCCTTTTTATTGATGTTTCTCAGGCATTTGACAAAGTATGGCATAAAGGCCTATTTTTAAAATTAAAGACATATTTTCCAATAAATATAGAACAACTTTTGGAAAGTTACATTGTTGATAGGAAGTTTACTGTTGTGGAAGGAGACTTCATGAGTGTGCCCGAATCTATATCTTCTGGTGTGCCACAGGGTAGTATTTTGGGGCCAGTTTTATATTTAATATATACTTGTGATATGCCTGTGAGCAATAACATCTACACTTCTACATTTGCCGATGATACAGCCTGTATGAGTATGCACAAAACCCCTGGTGAGGCATCCAGCAATCTCCAAGCACACATTACCCAGCTTGAAAGATGGTTGAACTTATAGAGTGTTAAGGTTGCTGTTAAATTCTAGGTACATAAACCAAGAATTTGTTTGGTGTCACAAGGTACTTGGGACCATGTAACAAAGAAAGGTGCAGTAAAACAAGTCAATTTGTCTACTACCTATGTCTTTATTTTTCTTCTATATTTATACAAAATATTATAGCTAATTAAACTTATACGCTAAATAATTAGGTCACTTATTAATGCAAGGTGTAAAAAATAACTAAAATGCTGAATTTGTAAAGTCGCTGACCATTGAAGACATTGAACTTATGTTCTTTATTGTGGTCATTGACTGTTGTTAAATAAACAAAAAAAACTTATTGGTAATATGACTACACATGTGTATGCATGGGTTTATGTTATGCTGTGACTGCAATATGATTCTTCGGTCACTGACCATTAATGCATTGCACTTATTGTTTATATTTTTTATAAACAAATAATTGCAACTGCATTTACATACATACACATGTGTTTGGATGTTTATGAATTTAATTTTAATGAGTTGAATAATTATGATGAACTTAATTTAAGGGTCGCCAACATTCTCCCCCCGTTGAACCATGTAATGTTCAAGTACTGCCGCTGCACTTCAGGTATCTTGTAGTTCGATAACGTCTTTGGATGGTGAGCTTTGTCGAGCAGTTGGAGTAGGTATCGCTTCGGGTTGGTCATTCCTTCTACAAGATGACCGGTTTTTCCACACCAGATAAAGGACAACTAGGGCGAAAACTAAGCTGAGCGTAAAGTAGCTTATTGCTTGATGGTGTAGATTTTTGTTGTTGATGAGTTTATGCAGTTGTGACATGTCGGCCTCCTGAAGTTGGGCTTGTAGCTCATTTAGTTGATCAGTATGAGTTTGTAGAACTTGCCGCGTGCTGTTGAATATTGTTATAGGCTCACTTATGTTGGTCAGGGCATTAATATTTTTGAAACGGAAGTACGATGTTTGGATGTTACTGGATACGTCGTAGTGCCCCCGAATGGTGACATCGGCTGTCTTTAGGATACAGGTTGGTTCAATCTGAAGTAAACCAGAACCGTGCAATGTGAATTGCATTATTTCAGTTCCACAAACAGCATAAACTTCAGTGCTATTTATTGTGGAATAAATCCATTTGTTTTTGTTGTGTAGTTGTATCCAAACGCCTTGTTCTCTTGATGTAACTAGCTTGCAATTTCTAGCAGGTTTTTGATTAAAGAAGTTAATTTCGCAGGACGAAGCCATTGATCCTTTTCCGAAGGTTGATTGTTTGTTGTCGAAGATAAAGACATCGTTAAGCCGGAATGAATTTGTTATATCATCATTCGACAGCGGAATGTATTCATCTCTGAGTGAATTAATTGCCAGATACGGTTTCTCGGGTACTATGACAAAAAGTGTGCCGTTCCTGTTTGAGGGAACTCCAAATATCTTTAAGAGTTCAAAGGGTTGTTGGTCGATCAATGGTAATTTGACTTCAAAGATGACCTTGTTTTCTGTGACTCCTGCTTTAGTTCGCATAAGTTTGTAAAGTTGAATCAAGTCGCCTTCTTTGACGGGTAGGACTCGTGACACTGGTAAATGTGCCTTGATCACGTTTAGTTCTCTCTGAAGCTGATTTGGTGATAAAAGAGAAGGACTAATTCTACCATGATGGGAGTCTGTTAAGACGTTTATTATTTCAGCTTCAATTCGGCGGAGTCGCGTTGCACAGTGAGACAACACCGGCATTAAATACAAGGAGTCATTGTAGAGCTTTGAAATTTTGCACAGGTTATTTTTGAAACAATTACAGTTTTTTTTTTTTTTTTTTTTATGCATGATTTTTATTTATTGTATCTTCATATATGAACTAACAATAAGTATTCAAATCTTAAATCTAAAAAATATAATTAGGCCCGACCAATGTCGGACATAAGCTTAGTAGTAGTTATATATAATACATATGTAAGTAGTGATAATCAAAAGGAAAAAAATAAAAGTATTTTCAAGAAGTCCCATATGGAGTGCTGTGAATAAGAGCCATTGTGTCCCTCTTTTTTAGGCGGATGTGTCCAGTAAAGTTCAAAATATTACGGGCAAGCGGATTAGGATGTGACTCGAGTTTTGTTAAATATTTGCCAGCGTATTTTGCAATTTCTTCAGTCACTAGTGGCATATTCAAATCACGATGTATATTTGAATTTTTGATGTACCATGGAGCCGATGTTATCATGCGTAAAATTTTATTTTGCCTGCGTTGAATTTTCTCTACATTTGAAGCTGAAGCAGTGCCCCATAGTTGAATTCCGTAGCACCATATTGGCTTTAAAAGCGACTTGTATATTAAAAGTTTACAGTCTAGGCTAAGTGTTGAATTTCGACCAATCAGCCAATGTACCTGAGTTAGTTTAAGTTTCATTTGAGTTAACTTAGAATCAATGTGGTGTTTCCATGTAAGTCGTCGATCAAGGTGTATACCAAGATATTTCACATGTGAATGTTGAGAAACAACTTGATTGTTAATCCGAATGGGGGAACAAGTATCTCTTCGTAAAGTAAATGTTACTTGAACACACTTTTGTTCATTTACCTTGATTCTCCATAAGTTTAACCAAAGCTCCATCTGGCTAATGTGTTCCTGGAGTTTGCGGGATGCCTCATCAGGGTTTTCATGCATACTAAGGCAGGCTGTATCGTCGGCAAATGTGGAAGTATGGATACTACTGCTCACAGGCATATCACAAGTATAAATTAAATATAAAACTGGTCCCAGTATACTCCCCTGTGGCACACCAGATGAAATATTTTCAGGCCTACTTGTAAAGTCTCCTTCCGCAACAGTGAACTTACGGGAAATAATGTAACTTTCCAAAAGATTTAAAATGTTTATTGGTAAGTAAGTCTTCAATTTTAATATTAGGCCTTCATGCCACACTTTATCAAATGCCTGGGAAACGTCAATAAACAGCGCAGAACAATACTTTTTTCCCTCAAAAGTTCTTCTTATAAATTGAACTAATCTGTGAGTTTGTTCAATGGTGCTATGCTGACTTCTAAAACCAAATTGATGGTCTGGTATGCACCCACTACTAATTAGAATTGGGGACAATTTTGTTTTGAGCAGTTTTTCGAAAAGCTTTGACATTGTAGATAGTAGACTTATTGGCCTATATGACTCAGCCTTTGTTATATCTTTGCCCTGCTTTGGAATCATTTTAACCTTGGCAAGTTTCCAGTTGTGTGGATAATACTCCAGTCGTAAAATAGCATTAAATATGAATAACAGGATTCTCATTGCAATACGAGGCAAGTTCATCAGCATCTGATTACTAATTCCATCAATACCCGGAGCTTTCTTCGGGTTGAGTTCGGCAATTAATTTTTGTAAATCACGCGTCTTAAACTTTATGTGTTGAGGGGGTAGAGCGACTATATTCGGCAAATCAGCAACACCAGAACATATATTTGGCGTAAAAACGGATTTTAAGTGCTCAGCAAATATTTTACCTTTTTCAGTATCGCTTCTTGCCCAACCTCCGGTAAATGTGCGTAGAGGTGGCTTATACTCAACGGGTGTTTTAAGCTTTCTGGCAGCGCGCCACAAGGAGTAATTAGACGCCGGTGTAACATCAAGACCCTCCAGATAATTTTTAAGAGATGAAATTTTTTCAGATGCAAGCAACTCTTGGAGTCGTTTAGTGCACTCTTTAAATCTGATTTTATTTTGTGGTGATCTGTGCTGTTGCCATTCCCTTCTAGCCTTTCTTTTTTCACGTACGAGACGTTCAATGTCTGTAGAATAAATTTTATTAAACCCAATCTGCGGATGGGAGATAGTGGCATGTTCAGCAGCCTGTTTAATATTCTCGCTGAGATTGGCAATGTTCGATTCAATACCATCGGGTGTTCTAAGCGTAATGTTTTCCGTACAATGACTGCTGAGATATTTTTTGAACCCCAGCCAATTTACACGATTGATCATCTTCACATATGGGTCAGGTAAATTACTTCTTAATGGGCTACAAATTGTGATGATCGTCGGGGAGTGATCGGACGAGAGATCAAGAGAAGCTTGAACTTGAATTAAATCCCTAGAGATATTTTTTATGACGCCAAAATCTATAACATCCGGAATTTTTTGTATGTCAGTAGGCCAATAAGTGGGCTCCCCACTCGAAATGACATCCAAGCCCATTTTTGAAATAGTGTTGAACAATGCTCGACCTCTGGGTGTAACAAGGCGCGAACCCCAGAACGTATGTTTCGCATTGTAGTCTCCAGCTGCTACAAAACAAGGTCCAAGAGATTTGTAGAAATCCTCATATTGATTCTCAGTGATTGAAAATCTGGGAGGGGAGTAAATTGATGATATAACAAAATTTGAACAAAAACTTTCAATGCCAATATTTGTTGCTTGTAGGTATTCTTCACAAATGTTATCAAGAACATAGTGCTTGAGTCTTGACTTTATTAGAATTGCTGATCCACCGCAAGCCCTTCCTCTAGGGTCCTTTGTATCATATATAGTGTAGCCATAAATTTTAAAAAGACTTCTCGAAGTCAAATGAGTCTCAGATACTAACATTATATCAATATTTTTTTCCGTGAGGAAGTGCTCAAGTTCATTTTTATGTTGGCGAATGCCGTTTGCGTTCCAGAAACATATTGTTAACGTGTTCATGGCTTATTAAGTATTGCTTGAAGCAGAGTATTCTGCATTCGCAACATTTCTTGCATCATGCTAGTCATATTTGTTGTAAAATTGTTTATAGTTTGCACAAGATTTTCAATAGTGGCTTCAAGGCGATTATAATTAAAGTTTGAGTGTGTATTTGTAGAATTATTTTGCGGTGAAACATTTTGTGTCGGAATAGAACTAGCCTTAGCAGCATCTGCATACGATACACGGGAAGTAACTGGTTGGCTCATTTGCTGAAAAGTGGCAGAGTAAACGTTTGCTGATTGAGCTGGAGCTAATTTAGGTTTTTGCACCATAGTCTTCTTTACCAAAGAGTACACACGACAACCTCTGTAGTTAGCGGTGTGATTACCTCCACAATTACTGCATTTTTTATCACTTTGATCTTTTGGTTTGTTGCAGCTAGCGGTGCCGTGTAATTCGCCGCACACAACACAAACAGAGGGTAAATTGCAGTATGTTTTTGTATGGCCATATTCTTGGCAATTATGGCACTGTACAGGACCTGAACGCTTATGTGGCTCTTCAACTGTGATTTTTCGGTACAAGAGGTATTTTAAATTATAAATTGGATGCGTCTCATTTTTTTTCAATTTTATATCATTAGGCTCAAGTTCAACACGAAATAGGGGTTGGGGAATCTTTTCTCTATTTATTATATTGGACACATTTTTTACCTTGAACCCCTGGAGGACGAGTGCATCTTTTATTTCTTCGGGGGAAACATAAGAATCTATGCCCTTCAATACGATCTGCATGCCTTTAGCGCTCTTAAGCTGGTATGTGTAGAAGCTTGTTTTACTTTTTTCAAATTCAGCAACCATTTTGCGGAAATCAGTTTCGTCATAGATTTGAATTTTCGTTTCATCGATATTGCCATGTTTTATTGGAACAATGTGAAATTTATTCTCACCAATGACCGAAATTAATTTTTTAATAAGGGCATTTGAATTTTTTTGTCTCAAATAGATTGGTGGCGGCTTGGATGTTTTGTTCGAGGATACCTCGGGTTTGTCGTTGTCATCTTGAAAAATTTTAAAGCGGTTTTGGCGATTAGTTGAGGCTGCGCTGTTATCCCTAGACACTTTTGGAGCAGATGAGATTTTTGAAGAATTCGGGCTTCGCCCGCGCTTTAAAATTGTAATGTATCTGTCCATTCCAACTTGTACCTTGAGTTTCGAGCCGCTGTTATCTGTTAAAAAAAAAAAATTCAACCTTCAAATTTGATATTTACTGTAATGTTGCATGCAAAAATTACAATAACACTCCCACTATTACGCCATTGAAATGAAATAAAAAAGAACAATTTTTTTTTCATTCTATCAATAATTTTTTAATAATAATAAACAACAAAAAAATAATTAATAATTAAAAAAAAAATAAAGTAAACATGCTAACATACGTATAGCGACAGAATGTGCGCGTTGCGTATTTTTTGTAGTATTTTGTATGTTTAAATTACTTTTGCAAACTTTTGCTATATGTCCTTTACTTCAAATGAAAGCTGAGACTTCAATCTTTCATTTGATATAAGTCTGCACCTAGGGCGAGGGGCTGCTCTATATTTCCTAGTCCATTGAAAATGCAAAATGTTAAATTTTTACACCACAATTCTGTTGTTAAGAAATTTTTTGTTTGTGTTTTTTTTTTAATTTCTTCTTTCATCTACTCATTCTACAACAACTAAATTAATTAACAAAATACTTTAAAGTTATATTTATTATGTATTTTTTTATTAATAAGCTTTTGAATATTACATATTGAACTAACATATTTCAAGCGCGTTGGCATACCTCAACTTTGACTTGCTCTAGACCAAAAAGTAATGAAGTTATGAGGCTGAAATTTCAAGGAATTGTTACTCATATATCTGTTAATATACTGTGAAAATTTCATCCAAATTGGACGACACACCAAAAATAATTTTTTGCCGCGGTTACTATAGGGCTGTCTCACTGTGCGTTGCTGTTAAAATCAGCTCACTAGATAGAAATGTTGTTAAATATGCGATCTTTAATTGATGCTGGTCGTCCATTACTCGATTTTGTAGCCTTGTTATTTCATTTTGTGTTTCATTTAACCTTGACTGCAACGAATGTTCTGTTTCTTTGATAATATTAAGAGTAGAATCAATTATGGATGTTTGATTTCGTAGTAATGAGTAAAGATGCTCTCTGCCCGTTTCTGCTTGGCGTTTCGTGTGTTCCATTTCGGTGGCATAATCAGAGTCGAGAACACCAAAGAGGCTTCTTGCTACGTTCCCGATGATGTTGAGGGCACCTCTACGCATTGAACCAGACATGATCACGTTCTCATCTTGTATCAGATCGGCCTGAAGCTGTTTTAGGTTGCTTATGAAATCGTGACACATGTTTGCTTGTGGAGAAAATTTGCAGAGATTGGAAAACGTCTCCAATGCGGTTGAAAATGCTTTAACTTCTGATCGGAATGGAACAAGATCGTAATACACCATTATTTTCCATTCTGCTGTGATTGTTCTTGCTGTGCCTATCCCTTCAAAATACAGGCCGGGATCCTTGCTGAATATCTCAGAATTTATTGGTTTGCCGAGAACAGCAGGGAGTAAGAGAAGGGTGAGCAAGGTTGTGTATAGTAAGCTGCAGCCAACAGATTTAGGTCGCTTGGTGGGAGACGAGTCTGGTTCGGGTGACATCTTTAAGGTTTTGTTTGCAGGTTTATCATTTGTTTCCTCATTCATTTCCTCATTCATTAAGGGGGCCAAGCGATGAATAGCAAGTGACTTAATACCTGATGACATTTTGACCTTGACTACTCGTACGAAGCCATCATGACCCTTGCAGATATTTACTATTCGACCAAGGGGCCATTTCATGACTGGCACATTGTCTTCTTTGATGATTACAAGTTGACCTTCTTGAACGTTTGATGAAGCTGTTCTCCACTTATGTCGTTGTTGTAATTCTGAAAGGTATTCTTTTGACCATCGATTCCAAAAGGCATGTTTCAAGTGAGACACTAGTTCCCATCATTTCGCGAGTGATGAGGTTGGCTCTATTGCCTGTCTGTCGAATTGAGCGGTTAACGGTTCTCCTATTAAAAAGTGGACTGGTGTTAGGGCCGTTAGATCATTCGGATCTGATGACATTGGTGTTAGCGGTCTTGAGTTCAGAATGGCTTCCACTTCTATTACAAGCGTTTCCAACTCCTCATGGGTCAGAGAAGCCTCGGCGGTCGTTCGAAGAAGTAAGTGTTTGGCTGATTTCACGGCAGCCTCCCATAGACCTCCAAAATGGGGAGCTCTGGGCGGGATGAACTTAAATTCTATTCCTTCCTTGGAGCAGGCATTTTCTATTTTTTCTTGGGAACTGGAACTGAATATAGCTGTCTTAAGCTCTTCAAGTTTGTTTTTAGTTCCAACAAAGTTTGTTGCATTGTCGGAGTACATCGTTTGGCAGCGTCCACGGTGAGAAATGAATCTTTTCAATGCCCCTATGAATGCATCAGTGGTCAAATCAGTAACTACCTCCAAGTGTGTCGCCTTGGTGGCAAAGCAACATAATACTGCAATATACACCTTATGAGGGCGCTTTCCTCTGAGCTTATAATGTACCCAGAAAGGGCCACAGTAATCTACCCCAGTTGTGATGAATGGTCGACGTGGGCTTATTCTGCAACTTGCTAAATTGCCCATTATTTGATTGAACATTCGTGGCTTAGCTCTTGTGCAACGTATACACTGATGGACCACAGATCTTGTCATTGTTTTCCCTTTCAGAATCCAAAACCTTTGTCGTGCTGTAGCTAGTAATTGCTGTGGTCCACAATGATGATTTTCATTATGTAGGTTTACCAGGATCAGCCTTGCAATAGGATCGTTATATGGTAACACGAGTGGATGTTTGGCGTCGTATGACAGCTATGATGCTTCTAAACGCCCACCTACTCTTATTAGTCCTGCTGAGTCTAAGAAAGGGCACAAACTTTTAAGCGGACTTGCTCCTTCGACTATCTGAGACCGTTGAAGTGTTTTCAATTCGTCTGGGAAATCAGATTGTTGCATTGCTCGCACTATGATGTGAAAAGCATTCTCCAGTTCAATGGCAGTGATGCGACTTCTAGTTTGGGTTGAGGTTTTTCTGATTATCTGAGCGAATCTTAGTACATAGGCTACAGTGTGTTGAAGGAAGATAAATGAATTTCTGTGATTGATGCTGTAAACCCAGTCTTCGACGTTGGATGATGCTGCATTAGTCACGATTTGAGTCTTCATCTTAAACTCCAAATTGATAGCGTTCTGAGCGTTCTTTTTAAATGGTCCCGGCCAGATACATTCTTGGCCATGCAAGAATGGAGGGCCATAGAACCACAAGTTCAAGCTTGGTAGTTTCTCTGGAGTTACGCCTCTCGAAATGAAGTCAGCTGGGTTTTCCTTTGATTTGACGTGTCGCCATTGACAATTGATGGTTATGTCTTGTATCTTGCTGATTCGGTTAGCCACGAAAGTCTTGAGTGATGAAGACGCTGAATTTATCCAATATAAGAAAATTTCTGAGTCAGACCAAAAGAAAAGCTGTTTGTCGTCGTACCGTAACTCCCTTTTTACTTTGTTGGCTAGTTCTGCTCCTAAAAGTGCTGCGCAAAGTTCTAGCCTTGGTAGGGATAACCTTTGGAGAGGCGCAATTCTGGACTTGGAGCACAACAGTCGGACTATTATTCCTCCATTTTTGAGCTTGGATCGAACGTAGACTGCTGCTCCATAAGCCCTTTCTGATGCGTCTACAAATACGTGCAATTGGACGTGCGAGGCTATTTGACCATTGAAAACATGTCGTGGTATAGGAGTGTTGTCTAACGTGTTTAGTGACTTACGGAAATCAAGCCATTTCGATGTGAGATCTTTAGGGAGTTCCTCATCCCAAGATCTTTTACCTTCCCACAGTTGTTGAATGAATATTTTGGCTAAAACCACGACTGGGCCTGCAATACCCAAAGGATCGTAGATTCGTGCCACATCTGATATGACAGATCGTTTTGTTATACTTGAGGTTGGCTGAAGATTTGCCTTTAGGCAAAATTGATCCGAAGATGGGCTCCATATTAGTCCTAGTGCCTTGATTGATGCATTTTCGAAATCCAGGTTGACTTCTTGATCTTCTTGTGGTATATCTTGGAGTAGATGGCGATGGTTTGCACACCATTTACGTAACTTGAAACCAGCTTCCTTGAGCAAGTCTGTTAGTTGGGATTGCATTTCCTTAGCTGTTGCTAAACTATTAGAACCGCTTATTCCGTCATCAAAGTAGAAGTCCTGGCCCAAGATCGTTGCACCCAGCGGATATTTGTCCATACGAGTGGCCGCTAGCCTTTATAAACATTTCGTGGCCAGGTACGGGGCTGATGATGTGCCATATGTAACGGTGTTTAGTTGAAAATGGCGTAGAGGCTGGACAGGATTCTCTCTCCACTGAATTAGTTGAAGGTTCCTGTCTCGTTCGTCTACGAGGATCTAACGGTACATTTTTTCAATGTCTGTGGTAAAAACAAAGCTGGGTAAACGGAAACGTAGAAGCATTCCGAAGAGATCCCCCTGCACGGTTGGACCTGTAAGTGAAATGTCGTTTAATGAACGATCTGTTGATGTTTTTGCCGATGCATCAAAAACGACTCTGATCTTAGTTGTGCTACTTTCTGGACGCAGAACGCAATGATGTGGAATGTAGTAACGTGGGCCGCAGAGAGTTTTTGGGTCGATTTGAGTCATGTGACGAAGATCTTTATATGACTTCATGAAGTCCTTGTATTGTGTTTCGAGCGTTTCATCTCGTCTGAATCGTCGTTCCAAAGCACGGAATCTGGAATATGCTGTTGGTTCTGATTCGCCAAGTGCTGCCGCGTCTTCAGATAAAGGTAAACGAACAACAAATCTTCCATTGGGATTTCTGGTTGTGGTTTGAATAAAGTGAGTTTCACATGCTTGTTCAGCGGCTGTATAATTGCTTTCTGTAGGAACATCTTCAACCTTCCAGAATTTTTCAATTAGCTCGCCAGTTGACACATCCTCTTCACTTAAAACTGCGCATATCGCTTCAGTTGTGCTGTTTTCCGATACTCTGCCACTGGCGATCCATCCAAGTTTTGTGTTCAACAATATTGGAAGATTATCGGCCAACTCTATTTTCCCGTTTCGGCGCCTAGCAGAATATCCACCTTTCCTGGTTGGTCGAAATATGGGTCAGCTAAGTCTAAATTTGGGATTTGCCAATTTGAAATGTCAATTTGTTGATTTGGTTGTGGAGGGATGATTGTAGGGAGAACAAAAGCGTCTAAGTTTGTTGCAAAATTGTTATTTCTGGCTTGCAATTTAACATTTATGCGCTTTGTGGCCCTTCTTCGTGCGTTTCCAATACCATCAATGCATAAAAGAGCTTCAGCTGAAGATAAAGACAATCTTTTTACGACACGCTCGGATACTAGATTCACCTGAGACCCGGAATCCAATATTGCTCTAAATTCTCCCGAATTTCCGTTGGCCGCTGTTAACCTTACTCTTGCTGTTGCAAGTAATACATAACCCTGGCGCGACGGCGGGTTGTTTGTGGCAGCTGATGTAACAGTCACATTAGTAGTGTTAGGTGCAACATCTGTTTTCCGTATATCATTTGAGTGCTGATCTGCGGTTTTGACTTGATTACCATGTTTTGATGAATTGTGTGGCTTAGAATTTGAACCTAAATGCAATAATGTATTATGTTTTTTGTTACATTTTTTGCAAGGTCTTGATGTGCAGGTTTTTGAACTGTGATCAGCTCTGAAACAGTTTACACACAGTCTTTGTTGTTGTACCCAGCTTAGCCGCTTTGCTTCTGATAGTTGTAGAAATTTCTGGCAATGGAAGAGTCCGTGGTCGCCGGCCTTGCATAATTTACAGGAAACATAGTGTTCATTGGCAGTGGTTGCAGATGATGACACAACTTTAGGTGATGACTTATCCCTTTGGCGGATTGATTCCATTGATTGAAACTCAAATTCCAAGAATGATAAAAACTCAGCTAGAACTGGCACGTTCCTTGGATTGGTTAACGATTGCATGTACCTTACATGTGTGCTTCTATCAAGTTTTCTCATCAGAAGCTGAATAAGAATTGCATCCCATGAGCCTGTTGCAATTCCTAAATTGTTTAAAGCCAACATACACTCCTGGGTGGTGTCATGAAGAGTTTTAATCGCTGAAGCAGATGACGTAGCTGCAGGCTGATCAATTAATTTCTCTACCAGGTTTGCCACAAGAACTCTTTTATTGTTGTAGCGGTCCTTGAGTGTTTGCCAGGCAGTGGCATAATTTGTTTCTGATAATGACAACTGACTTATTAGACGTTCAGCTTTGCCGGATAAGTTACTTTTCAAATACCACATTTTCTGAATAGCTGGTATTGGTTGCTTGTCTACCATTTCAGAAAATAAGTCATGGAATTGACGCCATTTCAGGTAATCCCCACTAAATTGAGGTATAGTTAAATTTGGCAGTTGTAACGACTTGGCTTTACAACTGTTTGTCATTAATTCTGGTGCTGCTGTTTGAGTGTGCATATCATTCGGTTGAAGGTTGTCTGCCTGCACGAAAAGATTAACTAGAGTTTGCTGCATCAAATCATATAACGCTTCATATTCATTCTGATCAAGTCCATGCGCAGCTGGAATTGTAAACTGCTCATGAACTTCATCATATAGAATTTCTATTTTCTCCCATAATATCTTTATGTTACTTATGTTCAGGTCAAAAAACTGTTTTAGTTTATTCTCTATGAATGTCAATGAATTTAATAGCCGTTTCAGAGCTGCTAAACGCATATTTAATTTGCGGATGATGCCAGGAGTACTATTAGGATCGTCAGGCATCGGTGTAACTCCTTGTGCTTTAGTTGTAGCCTTCGAAATTCCGCTGGACCTAGTGGCAGCTTCAGGTTGATCTTTAGGTTCGGCCCTAAGACGTTTAGTTTCCTTATTAAATATTTCCAAGTATTCCTCGGCTATTTTTTGGATTTTGTCATAATAGCCCTCCGCGAAGTAGTCTAATTTCATTGGGTCATCGCAATCTTCCCGAATGTCGGAATCCGTGTTTTGAAATTTATCCCAACACTCCTGAAGACGTCTCGAACGTTCCTCGAAGTAAGCCGCTGTTTTTCTTTCAGCTGGGTCTTTTTTGAAATTTCTTATTATCTTCTGGATATCTTCGCCCGTTGAGATTTGAAGGTCCAATAATTTTTTAATTGTCTCCATTTTTACCCAGATTATTTGTTATAAAAACGTTTTGTATCACCAATGTTATGGTGCTTGATCGCTCAGGTAGCGTGTTGACTTCAGCAATGAGTGTTTACAAGATCCTTACCGCTGATGGGGGGAACTTGAAGTTCAGAACTGTTTTGGGTCACCAATGTTATGGTGCTTGATCGCTCAGGTAGCGTGTTGAATTTAGCAATGAGTGCTTACAAGATCCTTACCGCTGGTGGGGGGAACTTGAAGTTCAGAGCTGTTTAAGGTCACCAATGTTAAGGTTGCTGTTAAATTCTAGGTACATAAACCAAGAATTTGTTTGGTGTCACAAGGTACTTGGGACCATGTAACAAAGAAAGGTGCAGTAAAACAAGTCAATTTGTCTACTACCTATGTCTTTATTTTTCTTCTATATTTATACAAAATATTATAGCTAACTAAACTTATACGCTAAATAATTAGGTGACTTATTAATGCAAGGTAAAAAAAATAACTAAAAATGCTGAATTTGTAAAGTCGCTGACCACTGAAGACATTGAACTCATGTTCTTTATTGTGGTCATTGACTGGTGTTGAATAAACAAAAAAAAAACTTATTGGTAATATGACTACACATGTGTATGCACGGGTGTATGTTATGCTGTGACTGCAATATGATTATTCGGTCACTAACCATTAATGCATTGCACTTATTGTTTATGTTTTTTTTTATAAACATATAATTGCAAATGCATTTACATACATACACATGTGTTTGGATGTTTATGAATTTAATTTTAATGAGTTGAATAATTATGATGAACTTAATTTAAGGGTTGCCAACAAGGAGAATTAAAGTAAATGAACAAAAGTGTGTTCATATAACGTTTACCCTAAGAAAAGATACCTGTTCCCCCATTCGAATCAATAATCAAAATATTCCTCAACATTCTCAAGTGAAATACCTTGGCATACACCTTGATCGAAGGCTTACATGGCAACATCATATTGACGCTAAACTAATTCAAATGAAACTTAAGTTAACTCAAATACATTGGTTGATTGGCAGAAATTCAACACTCAGTCTAGACTGCAAACTTTTGATATACAAGTCGCTTTTGAAGCCAATATGGTGCTACGGAATTCAACTATGGGGCACTGCTTCAGCTTCAAATGTGGATAGAATCCAAAGACAGCAAAATCAAATTTTACGGTTAATAACATCGGCTCCATGGTACATCAAAAATTCAAATATACATCGTGATTTAAATATGCCACTAGTGACTGAAGAAATCGCAAAATACGCAGGTAAATATTTAACAAAACTCGAGTCACATCCTAATCCGCTTGCTCGTAATATCTTGAACTTTACTGGACACATCCGCCTAAAAAAGAGGGACACAAGGGCCCTAATAGTCAGCACCCCAAATGATACTTCTTGAAAATAATTATTGTGCTTAATACGAAATTTATGTATTATTAATTACTATCACTAAGCTTATGTCCGATACTGGTCGGGCCTAATAATTATATATAGATTTAAGATTTGAATACTTATTGTTAGTTCATATTTTGAAGATACAATAAATAAATATATGTGTGTAAAAAAAAAATTGTAGAGAAGCGTTGTGGTTACAGCCCAGTAAAAAAAATTGGAAGTCATTCTGAAGGAACTACATTTTCATTGCTTCCAAAAAATCGATATTTTTAAAATGTCGACAGTTAGCAGAAAACCAATTATAAGATTATTTTAGTTATACAAAACCTTGTAATTCCTCCATAGTTTTAGAAAATAATCAGTAGAATTTTTAAAACATCGATTTTTTGACAGAAATTTATGAACTAATTTTAGTCTAAAATGTAAAAGTAATTTACTTAAATTTACATAACAACACTGTTTTGGGCTTAAATTCGTATAAAAAGAAACGAATTGGTGATTGGTGAAATTGGCTTCCAATTCGGTGACCAGGCATCGAAAAAGAGAACTTCTTGCAATGACAACCCCATGTAAAAATCATTAGAACGGATCGAAATTTGCACTACTTCCAGCTCGCAAACTTTACATTTTCATGACTTTTTTGGAGTGTCTTTTTTTACTGGGAGTGTATGGATGTATTTATGTATATGTGGGTGTGTATGTGTGTATGTATGAGTATATGTTTTTGTATTTACTTGTGTGTCTACCGGTGTCCGATCCTTTTGTTGTAGTGGCAGACAATCATTATACCCAGTAGGAAACTGGGTATAATGGGTATAAATTTCTGTCAAAAAATCGATGTTTTAAAAATTCTACTGATTATATTCTAAAACTATGGAGGAATTACAAGGTTTTGTATAACTAAAATAATCTTATAATTGGTTTTCTGCTAACTGTCGACATTTTAAAAATATCGATTTTTTGGAAGCAATGAAAATGTAGCTCCTTCAGAATGACTTCCAATTTTTTTTACTGGGCTGTAACCACAACGCTTCTCTACAATTTTTTTTTTACACACATATATTTATTTATTGTATCTTCAAAATATGAACTAACAATAAGTATTCAAATCTTAAATCTATATATAATTATTAGGCCCGACCAGTATCGGACATAAGCTTAGTGATAGTAATTAATAATACATAAATTTCGTATTAAGCACAATAATTATTTTCAAGAAGTATCATTTGGGGTGCTGACTATTAGGGCCCTTGTGTCCCTCTTTTTTAGGCGGATGTGTCCAGTAAAGTTCAAGATATTACGAGCAAGCGGATTAGGATGTGACTCGAGTTTTGTTAAATATTTACCTGCGTATTTTGCGATTTCTTCAGTCACTAGTGGCATATTTAAATCACGATGTATATTTGAATTTTTGATGTACCATGGAGCCGATGTTATTAACCGTAAAATTTGATTTTGCTGTCTTTGGATTCTATCCACATTTGAAGCTGAAGCAGTGCCCCATAGTTGAATTCCGTAGCACCATATTGGCTTCAAAAGCGACTTGTATATCAAAAGTTTGCAGTCTAGACTGAGTGTTGAATTTCTGCCAATCAACCAATGTATTTGAGTTAACTTAAGTTTCATTTGAATTAGTTTAGCGTCAATATGATGTTGCCATGTAAGCCTTCGATCAAGGTGTATGCCAAGGTATTTCACTTGAGAATGTTGAGGAATATTTTGATTATTGATTCGAATGGGGGAACAGGTATCTTTTCTTAGGGTAAACGTTATATGAACACACTTTTGTTCATTTACTTTAATTCTCCTTGTTGGCAACCCTTAAATTAAGTTCATCATAATTATTCAACTCATTAAAATTAAATTCATAAACATCCAAACACATGTGTATGTATGTAAATGCATTTGCAATTATATGTTTATAAAAAAAAACATAAACAATAAGTGCAATGCATTAATGGTTAGTGACCGAATAATCATATTGCAGTCACAGCATAACATACACCCGTGCATACACATGTGTAGTCATATTACCAATAAGTTTTTTTTTTTGTTTATTCAACACCAGTCAATGACCACAATAAAGAACATGAGTTCAATGTCTTCAGTGGTCAGCGACTTTACAAATTCAGCATTTTTAGTTATTTCTTTTACCTTGCATTAATAAGTCACCTAATTATTTAGCGTATAAGTTTAGTTAGCTATAATATTTTGTATAAATATAGAAGAAAAATAAAGACATAGGTAGTAGACAAATTGACTTGTTTTACTGCACCTTTCTTTGTTACATGGTCCCAAGTACCTTGTGACACCAAACAAATTCTTGGTTTATGTACCTAGAATTTAACAGCAACCTTAACATTGGTGACCTTAAACAGCTCTGAACTTCAAGTTCCCCCCACCAGCGGTAAGGATCTTGTAAGCACTCATTGCTAAATTCAACACGCTACCTGAGCGATCAAGCACCATAACATTGGTGACCCAAAACAGTTCTGAACTTCAAGTTCCCCCCATCAGCGGTAAGGATCTTGTAAACACTCATTGCTGAAGTCAACACGCTACCTGAGCGATCAAGCACCATAACATTGGTGATACAAAACGTTTTTATAACAAATAATCTGGGTAAAAATGGAGACAATTAAAAAATTATTGGACCTTCAAATCTCAACGGGCGAAGATATCCAGAAGATAATAAGAAATTTCAAAAAAGACCCAGCTGAAAGAAAAACAGCGGCTTACTTCGAGGAACGTTCGAGACGTCTTCAGGAGTGTTGGGATAAATTTCAAAACACGGATTCCGACATTCGGGAAGATTGCGATGACCCAATGAAATTAGACTACTTCGCGGAGGGCTATTATGACAAAATCCAAAAAATAGCCGAGGAATACTTGGAAATATTTAATAAGGAAACTAAACGTCTTAGGGCCGAACCTAAAGATCAACCTGAAGCTGCCACTAGGTCCAGCGGAATTTCGAAGGCTACAACTAAAGCACAAGGAGTTACACCGATGCCTGACGATCCTAATAGTACTCCTGGCATCATCCGCAAATTAAATATGCGTTTAGCAGCTCTGAAACGGCTATTAAATTCATTGACATTCATAGAGAATAAACCAAAACAGTTTTTTGACCTGAACATAAGTAACATAAAGATATTATGGGAGAAAATAGAAATTCTATATGATGAAGTTCATGAGCAGTTTACTATTCCAGCTGCGCATGGACTTGATCAGAATGAATATGAAGCGTTATATGATTTGATGCAGCAAACTCTAGTTAATCTTTTCGTGCAGGCAGACAACCTTCAACCGAATGATATGCACACTCAAACAGCAGCACCAGAATTAATGACAAACAGTTGTAAAGCCAAGTCGTTACAACTGCCAAATTTAACTATACCTCAATTTAGTGGGGATTACCTGAAATGGCGTCAATTCCATGACTTATTTTCTGAAATGGTAGACAAGCAACCAATACCAGCTATTCAGAAAATGTGGTATTTGAAAAGTAACTTATCCGGCAAAGCTGAACGTCTAATAAGTCAGTTGTCATTATCAGAAACAAATTATGCCACTGCCTGGCAAACACTCAAGGACCGCTACAACAATAAAAGAGTTCTTGTGGCAAACCTGGTAGAGAAATTAATTGATCAGCCTGCAGCTACGTCATCTGCTTCAGCGATTAAAACTCTTCATGACACCACCAAGGAGTGTATGTTGGCTTTAAACAATTTAGGAATTGCAACAGGCTCATGGGATGCAATTCTTATTCAGCTTCTGATGAGAAAACTTGATAGAAGCACACATGTAAGGTACATGCAATCGTTAACCAATCCAAGTAACGTTCCAGTTCTAGCTGAGTTTTTATCATTCTTGGAATTTGAGTTTCAATCAATGGAATCAATCCGCCAAAGGGATAAGTCATCACCTAAAGTTGTGTCATCATCTGCAACCACTGCCAATGAACACTATGTTTCCTGTAAATTATGCAAGGCCGGCGACCACGGACTCTTCCATTGCCAGAAATTTCTACAACTATCAGAAGCAAAGCGGCTAAGCTGGGTACAACAACAAAGACTGTGTGTAAACTGTTTCAGAGCTGATCACAGTTCAAAAACCTGCACATCAAGACCTTGCAAAAAATGTAACAAAAAACATAATACATTATTGCATTTAGGTTCAAATTCCAAGCCACACAATTCATCAAAACATGGTAATCAAGTCAAAACCGCAGATCAGCACTCAAATGATATACGGAAAACAGATGTTGCACCTAACACTACTAATGTGACTGTTACATCAGCTGCCACAAACAACCCGCCGTCGCGCCAGGGTTATGTATTACTTGCAACAGCAAGAGTAAGGTTAACAGCGGCCAACGGAAATTCGGGAGAATTTAGAGCAATATTGGATTCCGGGTCTCAGGTGAATCTAGTATCCGAGCGTGTCGTAAAAAGATTGTCTTTATCTTCAGCTGAAGCCCTTTTATGCATTGATGGTATTGGAAACGCACGAAGAAGGGCCACAAAGCGCATAAATGTTAAATTGCAAGCCAGAAATAACAATTTTGCAACAAACTTAGACGCTTTTGTTCTCCCTACAATCATCCCTCCACAACCAAATCAACAAATTGACATTTCAAATTGGCAAATCCCAAATGTAGACTTAGCTGACCCATATTTCGACCAACCAGGAAAGGTGGATATTCTGCTAGGCGCCGAATACTACTTCAGTCTTATGCAAAACGGGAAAATAGAGTTGGCCGATAATCTTCCAATATTGTTGAACACAAAACTTGGATGGATCGCCAGTGGCAGAGTATCGGAAAACAGCACAACTGAAGCGATATGCGCAGTTTTAAGTGAAGAGGATGTGTCAACTGGCGAACTAATTGAAAAATTCTGGAAGGTTGAAGATGTTCCTACAGAAAGCAATTATACAGCCGCTGAACAAGCATGTGAAACTCACTTTATTCAAACCACAACCAGAAATCCCAATGGAAGATTTGTTGTTCGTTTACCTTTATCTGAAGACGCGGCAGCACTTGGCGAATCAGAACCAACAGCATATTCCAGATTCCGTGCTTTGGAACGACGATTCAGACGAGATGAAACGCTCGAAACACAATACAAGGACTTCATGAAGTCATATAAAGATCTTCGTCACATGACTCAAATCGACCCAAAAACTCTCTGCGGCCCACGTTACTACATTCCACATCATTGCGTTCTGCGTCCAGAAAGTAGCACAACTAAGATCAGAGTCGTTTTTGATGCATCGGCAAAAACATCAACAGATCGTTCATTAAACGACATTTCACTTACAGGTCCAACCGTGCAGGGGGACCTCTTCGGAATGCTTCTACGTTTCCGTTTACCCAGCTTTGTTTTTACCACAGACATTGAAAAAATGTACCGTTAGATCCTCGTAGACGAACGAGACAGGAACCTTCAACTAATTCTGTGGAGAGAGAATCCTGGCCAGCCTCTACGCCATTTTCAACTAAACACCGTTACATATGGCACATCATTAGCCCCGTACCTGGCCACGAAATGTTTACAAAGGCTAGCGGCCACTCGTATGGACAAATATCCGCTGGGTGCAACGATCTTGGGCCAGGACTTCTACTTTGATGACGGAATAAGCGGTTCTAATAGTTTAGCAACAGCTAAGGAAATGCAATCCCAACTAACAGACTTGCTCAAGGAAGCTGGTTTCAAGTTACGTAAATGGTGTGCAAACCATCGCCATCTACTCCAAGATATACCACAAGAAGATCAAGAAGTCAACCTGGATTTCGAAAATGCATCAATCAAGGCACTAGGACTAATATGGAGCCCATCTTCGGATCAATTTTGCCTAAAAAGGCAAATCTTCAGCCAACCTCAAGTATAACAAAACGATCTGTCATATCAGATGTGGCACGAATCTACGATCCTTTGGGTATTGCAGGCCCAGTCGTGGTTTTAGCCAAAATATTCATTCAACAACTGTGGGAAGGTAAAAGATCTTGGGATGAGGAACTCCCTAAAGATCTCACATCGAAATGGCTTGATTTCCGTAAGTCACTAAACACGTTAGACAACACTCCTATACCACGACATGTTTTCAATGGTCAAATAGCCTCGCACGTCCAATTGCACGTATTTGTAGACGCATCAGAAAGGGCTTATGGAGCAGCAGTCTACGTTCGATCCAAGCTCAAAAATGGAGGAATAATAGTCCGACTGTTGTGCTCCAAGTCCAGAATTGCGCCTCTCCAAAGGTTATCCCTACCAAGGCTAGAACTTTGCGCAGCACTTTTAGGAGCAGAACTAGCCAACAAAGTAAAAAGGGAGTTACGGTACGACGACAAACGGCTTTTCTTTTGGTCTGACTCAGAAATTTTCTTATATTGGATAAATTCAGCGTCTTCATCACTCAAGACTTTTGTGGCTAACCGAATCAGCAAGATACAAGACATAACCATCAATTGTCAATGGCGACGCGTCAAATCAAAGGAAAACCCAGCTGACTTCATTTCGAGAGGCGTAGCTCCAGAGAAACTACCAAGCTTGAACTTGTGGTTCTATGGCCCTCCATTCTTGCATGGCCAAGAATGTATCTGGCCGGGACCATTTAAAAAGAACGCTCAGAACGCTATCAATTTGGAGTTTAAGATGAAGACTCAAATCGTGACTAATGCAGCATCATCCAACGTCGAAGACTGGGTTTACAGCATCAATCACAGAAATTCATTTATCTTCCTTCAACACACTGTAGCCTATGTACTAAGATTCGCTCAGATAATCAGAAAAACCTCAACCCAAACTAGAAGTCGCATCACTGCCATTGAACTGGAGAATGCTTTTCACATCATAGTGCGAGCAATGCAACAATCTGATTTCCCAGACGAATTTAAAACACTTCAACGGTCTCAGATAGTCGAAGGAGCAAGTCCGCTTAAAAGTTTGTGCCCTTTCTTAGACTCAGCAGGACTAATAAGAGTAGGTGGGCGTTTAGAAGCATCATAGCTGTCATACGACGCCAAACATCCACTCGTGTTACCATATAACGATCCTATTGCAAGGCTGATCCTGGTAAACCTACATAATGAAAATCCTCATTGTGAACCACAGCAATTACTAGCTACAGCACGACAAAGGTTTTGGATTCTGAAAGGGAAAACAATGACAAGATCTGTGGTCCATCAGTGTATACGTTGCACAAGAGCTAAGCCACGAATGTTCAATCAAATAATGGGCAATTTAGCAAGTTGCAGAATAAGCCCACGTCGACCATTCATCACAACTGGGGTAGATTACTGTGGCCCTTTCTGGGTACATTATAAGCTCAGAGGAAAGCGCCCTCATAAGGTGTATATTGCAGTATTCTGTTGCTTTGCCACCAAGGCGTCACACTTGGAGGTAGTTACTGATTTGACCACTGATGCATTCATAGGGGCATTGAAAAGATTCATTTCTCGCCGTGGACGCTGCCAAACGATGTACTCCGACAATGCAACAAACTTTGTTGGAACTAAAAACAAACTTGAAGAGCTTAAGACAGCTATATTCAGTTCCAGTTCCCAAGAAAAAATAGAAAATGCCTGCTCCAAGGAAGGAATAGAATTTAAGTTCATCCCGCCCAGAGCTCCCCATTTTGGAGGTCTATGGGAGGCTGCCGTGAAATCAGCCAAACACTTACTTCTTCGAACGACCGCCGAGGCTTCTCTGACCCATGAGGAGTTGGAAACGCTTGTAATAGAAGTGGAAGCCATTCTGAACTCAAGACCGCTAACACCAATGTCATCAGATCCGAATGATCTAACGGCCCTAACACCAGTCCACTTTTTAATAGGAGAACCGTTAACCGCTCAATTCGACAGACAGGCAATAGAGCCAACCTCATCACTCGCGAAATGATGGGAACTAGTGTCTCACTTGAAACATGCCTTTTGGAATCGATGGTCAAAAGAATACCTTTCAGAATTAGAACAACGACATAAGTGGAGAACAGCTTCATCAAACGTTCAAGAAGGTCAACTTGTAATCATCAAAGAAGACAATGTGCCAGTCATGAAATGGCCCCTTGGTCGAATAGTAAATATCTGCAAGGGTCATGATGGCTTCGTACGAGTAGTCAAGGTCAAAATGTCATCAGGTATTAAGTCACTTGCTATTCATCGCTTGGCCCCCTTAATGAATGAGGAAATGAATGAGGAAACAAATGATAAACCTGCAAACAAAACCTTAAAGATGTCACCCGAACCAGACTCGTCTCCCACCAAGCGACCTAAATCTGTTGGCTGCAGCTTACTATACACAACCTTGCTCACCCTTCTCTTACTCCCTGCTGTTCTCGGCAAACCAATAAATTCTGAGGTATTCAGCAAGGATGCCGGCCTGTATTTTGAAGGGATAGGCACAGCAAGAACAATCACAGCAGAATGGAAAATAATGGTGTATTACGATCTTGTTCCATTCCGATCAGAAGTTAAAGCATTTTCAACCGCATTGGAGACGTTTTCCAATCTCTGCAAATTTTCTCCACAAGCAAACATGTGTCACGATTTCATAAGCAACCTAAAACAGCTTCAGGCCGATCTGATACAAGATGAGAACGTGATCATGTCTGGTTCAATGCGTAGAGGTGCCCTCAACATCATCGGGAACGTAGCAAGAAGCCTCTTTGGTGTTCTCGACTCTGATTATGCCACCGAAATGGAACACACGAAACGCCAAGTAGAAACGGGCAGAGAGCATCTTTACTCACTACTACGAAATCAAACATCCATAATTGATTCTACTCTTAATATTATCAAAGAAACAGAACATTCGTTGCAGTCAAGGTTAAATGAAACACAAAATGAAATAACAAGGCTACAAGTAGATAGGTAATGGAGGATGCAAATATCTATCTCTTTCTAACACTATATCTATCTCTCTCTATCTTTGTCTGTTGTGGAAGGTCATGGTTTGTGACGTCAGATATGAGTATGTATGTGTGTAATTGAGAGAGAGGGGGCGTTGACTTTAATATTTGTAGTTTTTGAGAGAGATGGAGGTGTTGGCCTATAATTTCTGATATCCCATGATTAGGGACTTAGAGGATTGGTATTTGGTATTAATAAATATTGTGATCATGAAAATTGGTTCTCTAGCTTAATATTTATATCATGATTAGGGATTTAGAGGTTTGTCTGTCATTGCCTGCCTATCAATAATATGTTGACCACTGTAGTTTTTTTTTTTTTTTGTTTGTTGTTGGATAAATGTACATATGTTTGCTTGTATCAGAGGGGTTGGTTCTTCAGTTGGGATATATGCTCCCTCAGCTACTACAAAAAATTATGTAGTGGGTGTGTACATTTTTTTAGTGTTGGATCTATGTGTGTTCGTATCAGAGGGGTATGGATATAGTGTTAGAAAGAGATGGATTTTGCGGTAACTTATCCATAATTGATAGCGTTTAGTTGTATGTGTACATATTTTATATTTGTAATATTCTATGTATTGGTGTATGCATGAGAATATTAGAGAGGGATAATTTTTATCTCGTGCTGGAATTGATGTTGCCCAAGCAAAAAATGTGTATGCTGCTGTATTCATTGATCTACATACTTAGTCCCCGTTCACGCTACGCAAGTGTTATTGCTAAGCTTATCACTTTTTATTCTTTGAACTTTCATCGACGCCCTCACAAAACAAAACGTATTGCCAGCACATGTATAGTGTGAACTGGGACTTCTATCATTTGTTCTTTTTCGCGTTTGATGTAGTTGAATTGCTTGGGTGGTAATTGTATACATGTAGCTATGTATGTAAGTAAGCATGCATGTGTATCGATTTGTAAATTCGTGTGCGTAGTTCAATGATTTTTGGGGATCATAGAAACTGTTTAGCTTGTTGGAATATCTGTTCTCCTAGTTGGAATTTGTTTGCTGATGCTGATTGCTTCTACTGTTGTTATTTTTTTCTTCGTCTTCTATTACTCTGAGTGGTACATATGTATGTATGTACATTCATATGCGTACTTGACAATTTTTGATTTTATGCATATACAAACATACATATATACATACATACATACATATGTACATACTTATGCAAATGTGCTAATATTGCTTTTTCCCGTTTTACAGTATCCAAGGGAACTTTTTTATTCTTTTGTATTTATCGTTCCTGCTATGTCCATTGGATACTTTTTTATGTTATTGTTTTTTTTTTCTAATACGCATGTACATACATGTGCGTGTATATTTTGCTTTGCAAATTTAAGCTGGCTCGATCTTGTTAGAATTGAATGTTGTGCAAATTCAGCGATTTGTTTCTATGTAGGTACTACATACATACATACATATTTATGTACATACATACATATATAGAATAACGCATAAAGTAAAAAATGAAAATAAAAAATATGGGATCACAGCACATTTTATTATGATACAAGACATACATACATACATACATATACTCCCAGACCAATTTATGTGCGATCATGTATGTGTAAGTATGTTTTACTTGTTCAATAGTTTTGACTTGAAGAAGTGTCGTCATAGCTTTTGCGATTATATGCCACTTTTGTTGGGGAAGGTTATGGTTTTTAGGTTGCTGTGCAAAGTGAAGCTACATACATACATACATATCTACATACATGCATATGTACGTATGTATATATCTGCTATTCTTCTGTTCTTATTTGCTCTTTCATAGGTTTCGCGATTTCTTGACTCTTTTTGTTGGGGAAGGTTAGGGTTTTCCGTTTGCTGTGCAAAGTTTAGTAATATAAAGCAATTTAAAAATTTCAAGAATGAATGTTTTTCGCATTATTATACAATTTCTTATTTTGTATACCAATAACATCCTATTGGTTTGAAATTAAAAAAGTTTTAAACATTTTTTGATTTTGTTGTAATATTTATTTATTTTTTTAATAATGTTTTATAATACAAGCATCACATTTATATTGCAATATAAAAATTTATCATTAACATTTTATTTATACTTTTATTAATTTTTAATATTAAAAATAAACGTATATGAATTAATTATATTTATTACATTGATTTTTCTTATTTTAAATATCATACATCTGCACGTGTCTGGTCCTTCTATACAATCTGAGCAGTGCCAAGGACAACAAGAAAAGTGTTCTGCATCATTATTATCCTCCACGCCAAAGTCTTCGTTTTCTTTAAGCATGTGAAGAAAACATAGTAGTGCATCCTTATGTTCGTGCATTAACCATCCTTCATATTCCTCAAGAAACTGTTCTACTGCAGATTTCATTGTCAAGTTCTTAACGTGTTGAATGGCTATTTGATATTGTATTAAAATTTTAATTTCATAATGATACACACAAATTTTTGATTGGAATTGCTGTTTTCTCTCTCTATCTCTCTCTCTCCCTCTCTCTACGAATATTCCACATATAGACATATTCACTATTTCACAGCAAATATTTTCATGTAGGCTTCTTAGACTCATCGAATCTACATTTAATATCAATTCAATTCAAATACTCAAAGACATTAAACATAAAATCATTATGGAATCGTTAAATTTAATTAAAAAATTTAGTTCATTAAATAACAAGTCCTTGATACATATAAAGGACTTAGATGTTTCAAGGAAATATAGAGTGATGTCGGCGCAAAGGACAACGACAAAATATGGTCCAACAGTAAAAATTGAGATGGAGGACCACTTCATGTTCCTACCAAATAGGTATAACACTCTTACCGATGAGGAGCTCACGCACCTCTCAGATGGCACATTCCGGGTGCAGAGGCAAGGAGAACGGAATTTGCTTCTCGATAAGGAGGAGGATGTGGAGGAGTTTTTAATTCCCAATGCCCAATACCCCATTTGGCAGTAATATAAATTTTTTTTTACATATATATTTTGCAAGAATAAAACAAAATTTTATATAAATGATGGAATTTTAAATTTAATTTTTTTTATTTAATTCATAAAGAAATTGAAGGCATAAATGACCACAATTAAATGTATTAAACTTCTGATATTGATTATAGTTGTATCTTATATTTTTACCCAGATATTTGATTACTTCTGCAGGAGGTTGTAAGTTTCCAAAGCTATCGAAATATTCTATTTCTTTGTTGTTTTTAAAATATGCTACCCAATGTGTACCGAGTCCTGTTGACATATCTAAATTAATTATTCCACATTCCTTTCTCCTCGGACGTTTTGGTAGAGTGTTCAGCATATAAACTCCTCTAAAGTATGGAATTTTTGATGAAAAATTTTGTAGATCAACATCCGTTAATGGTCTAGTGGGTAGCATTTGTATTAGTTTTTTGAGTTCTCTTTACAAATCAAACCATAACCTTTTTTATAGGGTTTGAGAAAAAGTCCTTCGCCTACCGCTATAGATTCTATCGCTCTATTATGTCTAGCTGCTTCCTCAAGTTGTCTTTTTGCATTTTTTGTTGCATTTACAGTCTTTGCTATAGCAGCACCTCCAGTAGCTAAACTACCAATTGCACCCAGAGCAGTTAATATTGGAATTAATGGTAGAAAACCACCAATTTTTGGAACACGTATTATACGTGGTGCAATAATTTGTGATTTTTTCCCCTTCAAAGAACTGTTAATAGTTTTTCGTGCAATTCTAATTGCTGTGTTAATATCCAACGGTTTTTCCTTCTTCAACATTTTTGATGCAGCTCTAATTGATGTATTAAACAGTTTTTTTAGCATTTAAATTATTTTTTTTAGCATTTTTCTTTTTTTCCACCCCCATTCCAAATTTTGTTTTGGCTTTCATTGCGTTAGTTATCATATATGCAAATGATTTCTCCGTGAGAGTGCTATCTTTTGAGAGAACTCGGTTCCAAGCTTTGTTTTCAAGTATTTTATCAGCTTTATGTCTAGTAATTAAATCCTTATTTTTAGAGTAAGCAATGTCGTGCTCTTTACAAGCAGAGTCCAATAAATTAATTCCTTTTCCTCTATCTAAACGTTTTTGTAGTTTTGTTCCAGGTCCACAGTACTGATATCCAGGAAGATGAATTTCAAAAGGTATACAGTTTATTATATTGTTAACTAAATCTTCTCCAATGACAGTTTTTTTATGACTAAACGATTTCCGATATCGTATAACCATATTATTTAATATTTTCTATAATAAAAGGAAGTATTTATGAATTGCATTTAGTTACAAAAATGCAGTTAGTAAAACAACATAAACATATTTTAGTCCGTAATATTGACGCTTCATCAAACATCAGCTCAAAAATAAAGCATAGTTCCCTTTTGCCAAATTCTATTCGCGCTCTAATAGTTGGCCCATCAAATTGTGGAAAGACTAATATTATGATTAGCTTGATAGAAAGTCCTAATGGTCTCAAGTTTAAAAACATATATTTATACTCAAAATCTTTATATCAGCCGAAATATGAATACCTGAGAAACTTAATTTTACCAATTAAAGGCATGGGATATTACACATTTACAGATAATGAATCTGTTATTTCCCCTAACGAAGCTAAAAGCAACTCAATTATGATATTTGCTGATGTTGCATGCGAGAAGCAAAATAATATACGTGCATATTTTTGTATGGGACGACATAAGAATGTTGATTCATTTTACTTATGTCAAACTTATACCAGAATTCCAAAACATTTGATAAGAGACAATGCCAATGTAATTATAATGTTTAAACAAGATGAGAAAAATATGAGGCATGTTTATAGTGATCATGTGGCAAGCGACATGAATTTTGTAAAGTTTCAAGAAATTTGTCGAGAATGTTGGAAGGATAAATATGGATTTTTGATGATAAGCAAAGATAATGAATTAAATAATGGTTGTTACAGAAAACAATTTGACTGTTTCATAACAATATAAATTACTTTACAGAAAAGGTAGTCTTTAGTTCTTAATCTGACTTTAAACTTCATACATCTATTTTTTATAATTTGTCAGATGCATAAAACCTGATCTGATAACATTAACTTATAACTGATCTGATAACCGGAACTGATAACCGATCTGATATCTAATAACCGATCCGATATCTAATAACCGATCTGATACCTGAAAAACTGACCTGATACCTGATAACTGATCTGATAACCTGTTCTGATATCTGAAAACCTAATCAGATAAGCTGAACAGATACCTGATAACTGATCTGATAACCGAAACTGATTGCTGATAACCGATCTGATACCTGATAACCGATCTGATAATCTGATCTGATACCTGAAAAACTGATCTGATAACCGAAACTGATTGCTGATAACCGATCTGATACCTGATAACCGATCTGATAACCTGATCTGATACCTGAAAAACTGATCTGATAACCGAAACTGATTGCTGATAACCGATCTGATACCTAATCTGATACCTGAAAAACAGCTCTGATATTTGACGCTAATAAACATGGATGAGAAAGTTTTAAAAGAGCTGGTTACAACAAGAAATGTCTTGAAGAAAAAGCTCCGTAGTATAAAAACTGGTGAAATAGAATCATTTGAACAACTAAGAGATACATTTAAACCTATAACAGAACCTCTTAAAGAATTTATAAATACTTCTAAAAATATTGGAAGAATCCCCAAGAAAGAAGAAAGTAAATTCCAAACAAAAATTGAGACCAACAAAAGTTTAAAGCCCTTGAAAACATCAGTCAAGGTAGAGTCAAGTACACCGAAGAAAATTGTAGAAGGAACAATATTTGATAACACAATATTATTTAATGATGCTAATGACGTGAGTGATAAGGATGAAGACGAGTTTTACTCACAGACTTCTAATACTGAAGAGAGTTGTACAGACTTATCACTCTTGAAAGCGAGAAATGAATTAGATACTTACTACGGTCCACATAGAGATCACAATAATGAATGGAAATTTGGTAGTAGTAACATTGAGCTAACTGAAGATAAAATTCACGTTGGCGGACAAAGATGGGCTCTAACACCGGGTTTGTTTTCTTTAATGTTTCATAAAACACCAAAAAACTATGACAAATTTGAACTTGAAATCTACAAAAAAATTTTGATTACAACTAATGCATGCAGGAGAGACTATAAACCAGATGGTCAGATCAAGGGGACTAGAGGATATAAATATAAGTATATAATTCAAAAAATATTTAAAGAAAATAGTCAGAAGAAAATATCTAACGCAGTAGCAAATGCAGCAATTCCTGGTTATAAGGGTGATGGAATGATGCGCTTTAACCCCCAAAAACAAAACTATATATATTGGGATGACCCCAATGAGTTAGTAGATCGACTTCGACTACTGCTCGCATCACAAGCTGCAGGTCATACTAATCACAATAACGAAATTGTATCAATTATTGAAGAATTACGTGAAGCGAATATAATACATTAACTGTAATAATTAATACATATATATGAAGTATGTCTGTTGATAAGTTTGGACATTATCTAAACGATACTAGTGCTATAATTTCTATTAAAAATGCACCTAAGCTGCTGGGGTTCTTTATGGATATGAACAACAACATTGATGTCCAAAACAAAAGGATCAAAAATGTTGCAAATGCTCTGGAGGAAAACGATGCTATCAATAAATTGTTTCTGCAAACTCAAATCGAAAAAATAGAAGTCAAATTATTAAATTGCTTTAAGGAAGACAATAATCAAATTCAAGAAAGTCTTCAAGAACAGATAGAGGAATTACAAAGCGAAATAAAATTACAAATAGAAGACAATTATAAAATTGAAAAAGAAATTCTAAAAATTAAATCATCTTTTGAAGAACAAATTGAACAGCTGAATGAGAAAATTTATAGATTAGAAAATTATATGTTCGTATCAATAGCTGAAAGTGCATCAAAT